>JAYRBW010119590.1:0-17205 GCA_036023295.1 Invenusta paracnida
TTGTTGGCGTATACTAAAAGCCAAGGTGTCCAAATTAAATCCAACATCCAGTGCAGACCTCCGGCAGAAAATTCTTCGTGTGTGGATTACAGAAATAACGACAGAGTACTGTCAACGACTGATTGAGTCAATGCCTCGTCGTGTACAAGCTGTCATTGACGCTGGTGGTTATCACACCAAATATTGACTTGTACCTTGTATGAACCACGCATGTCACATTTGTATGCATTGTTTATTTGTGTATTTATTTAATAAATGGCTAATTATTCTGTTATTAAAATCTTCAGGTTTACTTCTAAACAAAAATATATTCAAATTTGTTCAAAAAAATGTAAGTGCAGGTCTCAGACTTAATATTAGCAATACTGTGTAGCAGCAATATGCATATACATATATGCATGTATATATATATACTATACTATAATTGTATGCAAAATTGGAAACCATATAAATTATATTGGTATATATGTGTATGGGTGAAAGTATATAAACACTCTTTTTTAAAACGGGGCCAAAGCTGCCAGTATTTTCTTGCCAAGTGTCTAGTATATATAAATTATAATTATAAAGTATACCTAATCACTTAAATTACATAAATTTAAATGGTAAAATGATAATCAGACAATCTTAAAGTTATTATTTTTGTGCATAATAAAATTTTTATAAAATCTTAAAGTACAACCGTCTTTATTTGTTTATTGTTAACTGATACAATACACGAATACGAATCTATAAAAATATTTCATTAAATAAAGGAATAGTGCAAGCCATAGAGTGCTTTAAAAATTTAAAATCCTGTAATAAAACTGATTTGTCTTAGAAATATTGAGTGAGAGAAAATCCATACAGGTTGTTCTTCAACGGTTCTTCAAAATCTATTGGCTAAACTTTTCTCATAATTTGTAATAAAACGTTTGATAATAAACTAAATAAGTTGATATATATGGTTTACCAGTAATTCTGATTGTAAACGGATCTTCAATTAACCTCTATATAGGTATTGCTGGTCATGTCCATGTCTACTGCTTTATTAACAAAACTGATGCTTTCTCTAATTTTAAGGTGATTGCCCATATATAATTCTAACCGGTATATATTGTCTATTTTAGAAAGTCTCTTTATCTATCGCAATTTAAACCTGTTCTCTGTATACAGTCAGACTTTGAGTATTCTCTTAAATTCCCCTCTCAATGGCGGATATAAATAGGATTTTTTAGAAGGGTAACTACGCTGACTGTGCCAATGGGGTCCAGGGGCGGCGAAGCACCTATAGTGGGGTCCAGGAGCCTCTGGTGGGAGTTCGGAGACTAAAAATACCTTTTAAAAATAATTGAGACAATTTAAAAGAATCTGAGAGGGCATAATAATCATAATTTCACGTATATTACCTATGTATCATATATTTCAATTTGAGCTTTTACAAAAAAGAGGTGAAGCCACCTTAAAAAGGACGTTAGCCCCTCTACAAAATATAGAAGCAAAATCCAATCTTATACAGTCAATTTCATGTACTAATGAAACTGATGTAACCATCATAAGGCAACATATTTTATTGCATTTTTGACTGATTTAAAAAAACACGTTTTAAACAAATAGCTATTTGGCTGGAAGCTAGTATGATTAGTAAACCTCTGGATCCGCCCCTGCGACTTTTAATAAATTATTTTCTCTTTTTGGTTTTCATAGCTTATTGTATTATTGTATTTCGTCTATTTTAATGTTGGTTTTATGCATTAATTTATCGCCATTGGTATTGTTTAAAGCTGTCTCATTATCGATCGTTCTTTCCTTATCTGTTCATTATCCAATCAATTTTGTGTCTGGGGTATGATTACGTAATCCTGTACTTATTGTTCGCCAATATATTGGTGCTTATCGTGTTGTAACTTATCCCTTGTATCATGTGGAAAAAAAGGCAAATAGATACCGTGCTTTAATGAAATTGAATTATTCATTTTACTTAAAATAAACTATATGATGATTTATTTACTTATATTATTAATTTATTCCCATACTTTATTTAGCAATCCATAAATACATCGTCCGGCAGTCGATTGTTTGCGACCCGAAAGGGTTTGTGTTGACTGTACCATTCTACCATGTAACTTTTTGCATCAGATACACAGATTTAAAGCTAATACAAAAACATTGTATTTTAAATGTTCATATTGTTATTTATATATTGTATACGTGAAACATTTCAGTACAATACCCAACAAAAACAATCAATTAGAATGAATAAATATAGAGTAAATTATTGTTAATATATTTTGAGACGGATATCGATCATAAGAAAACTCAATAAAAATGTAATCAAGGGCGTACAAAATGAAATGGAGCTATAGATTCAGCGGCTTTGTTTGACCGGGATACACTCATATGGCGCTTAAATGTGCAAAGATAAAAACCACTTTAAAGGCAGAGCATCGATACATTATATCTACATATACAAATATGTATCAACAAATAATATTCTATAACTACTTTTGTAGATAATAATACAAGTACGTGGCGAATAAAAATTTGAAATATACATACATACTATATAATAAAAAAGCAATACTGTAGCACTGTGTAGCTATTAATTTATAATAAAAGCGTTCTTGTAGAAAAATCTATAAATACATCAAATGAGCTTGTAGTATCGTAGAACTTTGCAGAATAATAGAGTGAATTATGGCTTCGTAGAAGCCATATCATATATGTATGTATCTATAATCATAAATGTGTATACTACAAAACACAAACTTTAAAGAAATGATGGAAAAAATAAAAAATAAAAAAGGAAATATGTATTATATGAAAGAGAAATAAACAATTTATTGTTCTACATAATGTTCTCACATCAACCTGTGAGTGGTTTAAACAGATACATATATATATGCATATATACGTGTTATATTCATGTACACATAAAAAACTTGGAAGTGCAAAACAATGTAACAAAATATTGAATAAAAATATTCAATATGATATTTATAAGAGTGCATTATTTATTATTTATAAAACATAGTTTAAAAAAGTAGTACCATAAGACGACTTGTCTTTTGTGTTTATAGCATGCATAAATACACTATCAACAAAATATTATACAAATTTAAATTATATACGATGAGATAATATATTTGCTAAATGAGCAAAAGATTTTTGGAATTAAGCAAATGTACAAAATATTAATTGTTTTCTTGTATTTGGAGATATTTAAGTTTTTGAAGAATATATGTGGAAATGTGGAAATGTATACGCTGTAAATTCGAAATAAAAATTAAATGGAACTATATTTCAACTAACTAAGTATACTTTTGTACCTATAGTCTATATCATAGATTAGGCATATAAGTACACACATAATAAGTTTCGATACAATTTGAGCAATATGTTTTTCAAAAAGGTAAGCTATGCTTATACGTATATAACCGAAGCTTCTACATTATTAATTGACAAATATTTGAAACATAATTTACAGAATTACAAATGTTATATAGGAATACATGTTCTCATATTACCCCGTTTATGATCTTATTTAGCATTCCACACCAATAGGTGAAATATACCGGTCAATGTTATAATGTACACAATCTTTATGGAGAAACTAAATCATCAGAAATCACTACCGAGTATAATAAATTAATATATTGTCTGTATAATAAAATGGAAGATAAAGTAATAATTATATAATATATATAAATTAATAATTATTAATTCAATTTGAGAAGTTAAATAAAAATTGGCACACATAATGATTCACATGTAAAAAGAAACTAATACCTACTTCAATTTGTAGTAGGCATGTAACATACATAATATAGCATTTTTCAATTCATCAGTAAGAGTAATAAACGGTAGAACTCATTAGCATAAAAGTCTATAACATAAATCTAAATTTGTGTACAAGTGCAAATATTAATTATGGCACAGACAAGTTAGTTTATTTTGAAGAGATAAAATAATTTTCCTGACGCATAAGTACAGGATTGATGATATAGGCGACTCAGACTTCACTGGAAGCAAAGTTTGCCTTTCCCAAAACAGAGCAAAGAATATTATTACCATTGTACTCACCGTTGGGCGGCAGTCGGTTTTGTTGGATGGTGCCATTACGCAACGTCAAGGGTAACGGCGGAAAAGATAGCGGAGATGGCGTAAGCGTTGTTGGAGGTAACAAAGGCGGTGGTGGTACTGTGGATGGTATGGTGAAGAAAGCATTCTGGTGGTCTTGGTGGTGATTGATGTAGTGGTTGTGTGTTTGTTGTTCGCTTATCGACAACTTGTGGGCTACGTTGACCTCGTTAAAAAGTAGGTTTTCCGTAGTAGGTAGGATTGTAGTGGGAGGAATTGGGTCAATAATTGTGGAGGAGGGCCGAGTGTCCATTGGTGTGGGGGATAGAGTACGGTCCACTGAGTGCCGCGTACTGCCGTGGCCGCCGCTACCGCTACCACTGCAACCACCGCCGCCACCACTGCCACTTTCACTGCTACTTCCTTCCTCCCTGGGATCTTGGGAGGTTTGGAAGGAGGGGTCATAAGTCCCGGATAGAGAGGACTTCCGTGAGATATCGATTTCTATAGGAAATAGGGAAATTATGATGCAGCTAACATGAATTACACGAATAAATAAGCATATGTATATATTTGTAGAAAACTTAGTCTATATATATGAAGTGAAAGGAAAGAGCTTTAAAGTTTACAATTTTAGTTATCCATTTCTTGATAATTTACATTTATTCAGTAGAAAAAAGGGATATTTCGTATTTACAAAACCAGCTAATAATATTAATTTAGTTAGTGAAGAATCCTATTGTTTAAAATTAGATAAAATTAATTCTTATGAACGTTTGCATCACCTTCCAGTAAAACTTATATATATTACACGACTAAAATACTAAAATATATTGTTAAATGTGTACCAGTTTTTTTTTATTAAACAACAGTTCTGACCTGAACTTTAATCAAAACACTTTATAATTAGATAACACAGGCACACGCACCCATACACACACACCTATGTTATGTATGCTATTAAAATAAACTATAACTATATTTTTATGGAATGCTTGCGGTTTAGGTACTAATAATCGAAAAATTCAACGAACTCGTCATTATCGAAATAAATGTTATTGGAATTTTACCATTGCATAATATTGAAGTGCACGTTCTATGTTTTACGAAAGAATAAGAGTAACTACGTTTTGATTAAAGATTTAAATTGTTAGAGTCGATCGATTGCATTAATTTATATTAATACGATAATGAAATAAGTGATTCATAGGTATCCATTTTACATTACTAAGCGTTCTATAAATAATGTAGCTATCCATAATAATGTACCCAATAATCTTCATAAAGATAGACATTCATTGCAAGAACAACTGTGCAGATTCACACATTTATAAATACATAGAAAGATGTATAAATATATATAATACATAATATTATGTATACCCAATAAATATATACTGAAAAGGAGAACACTTTACATAATATTAAATTCATAACATACACATAATGTTTTTATTGAGTAAAAGTATTCTGTGCAGTGACTGCAGACTCTGAAAATATACTGATGGATAGTATAGGTATATAAGCCAAAAAAATGTAAAAAGATGCTCTATATATAGTAGGCCGTATAGCAGTCTGTAGTAATACTTTTGAAAGAAATAGTTTTTGTATATATCTGTCTTTATCAAACTTTACATTTATCCGTAAAATTTTAAATAATTCATGTATAGAATTTAAATATAATTATTTATCATTTATTTCAAATTATCTGCTATGTTTATGCATGTAATAAACATAATGTACATTATATAGGTACATATAATTCAATTTGGTAGTTATAAATGATTTGCAAATAATGTGTTGATGATGTGAGCCAACATCAATTTAGATAGCAATTTATAAATTATTATACCTTCAATTCAGAAATATCGTCTTATATACAGCTGTTAGAAAACAAAATTAGTTACTCAGAATTATCAGATAACTTGATAAATCGGTCAGCATAATATCCTGTATTATAGCTACATAAGCTGCAGCTGATGTACGCATTAGAAGACTACAGTTTAACGTATTATAAGCTTATACTTAAGTCGTCTATACTATATAGTGTTTATACTCAACTCAGGCGCACCCCTATATGCAAACATGTGGGCGTCTATCGTACTGTGACTCGTCATTTATATCTATAGCTCTCATAATTGTATTCATACTAAACTATAATACGGTATGACTTGAGTTTTTGTGAATGTTAAAACCACCAGCGTCTGCGGTTTTTTTAGGTTATATGAACACTTTAGCCGTTAAACTAGGTACCTACTTGGTTGAGGTGGATGTGTGGGCTATGATGGTGATGACGAGAGGGGATGATTTATGTCTTAATTACCTAACTGTAAGTTTATACAAAGTGTATATGTAAAAACGAGTGCTTCCATTTATGTATATATTTACATGTTAAACACAAATGAAAATATATTAGTAAAACAGGTAACGTCATGTGTATTTTTTGACCCAATAGGTTAAAATTGACTTTGTAGATATTAAAAAAAAAAATATATATATATATAATATAATATAATACCTATCCTTTATTATATATAATATACTGAGTACATTGTCTAAATTATAGGTCTTTACATACAAATGCAAGAGAAAAAACAGCACTTTTTATAAAAAGGTAATATCAGGTGCAAAATTATGAAAATCAGTTAAAATAGATGTTTTTGATACCCGAAACATTCATAATTACAAATTTTAGGATGCAACTTTCTTTAAATATTAATACACAAGTTTCTGGTTCAACTGGAATTTTGGCAATACCTAACTGATTTTCAATTCCCAATAAAACAAATACCTATTTTCCATTGTCTAAACCGGTGAAACAATTTCATTACATACATAATTTATATTAAAGAAAATGTATATTACTGGTAATCAGTAGTTTATACGTTAGATATTTGCTTGTGGTTTAGTAAACATACATACTATCAAAGCTAGTTAAGATAGCGTAATTAATGTACCTAAGTAAAAATATACATATAATTATTATACCATTATGAAGATTAATCCACTACCTATATTGACAAGAGAAATGAAATTTTTCTAAATCCCGAAATCGGCACAAGCGGACATTTATTTTTTGCTGCATTTTGCTTGTCTGGTTTAGCCAGAGTAGACTGTTTTGAAGATATGGTTTTTACTTTATTGATATTTTTGTATCCAAGAAATTGTTACAAAAAAAGTGAACTGGAATTATAATTTTTACACTATGCATAGTTTTTATTCTAATAATTAAATGTAATGTTTTTCAGATTAAGATTAATAATATGTAGGCATATTAACCATAAATAAAATCAATTTTTCATTTGATGATACATCTTTTATATAAACATTATACAATCCATGTACATATATATACCAATATTAATATATAACTTTATGAATTCCTAAATTATTTTATTTTACATATTTCACTTCATTTGTAAAATTGTCTAAACAGACACTCATGCATATATATAGTTTCACCAATGTGTTTCTGATTCTCTCCACTCATAAAGTCAGAAGTGTTCTCTCAAAATGCTTTTTCGGCTTTATTCGTAATAATCTAAATTTGTTATTGACATTATTTTATCTAAGACTTTAAGACGGTCGATACATTTTTAATTTGTGATTTCAGAGTAATTGATTTAATCGAGTAATATTTTTAGTGAAATTTATAAACTGATATACCTATCTGGTTCTTAATTATATTGTGGATTAGTTAATGTAATTCTGGTTATAAGATTATAATTTTCTTGTGTTTATAATTAGTAAACTGTGGGAATATTAATAATTAGTGATTCATTTAGCAAATCATTCCAAATTTGTAATTGCCTTGGGGTTTCGCAAAAAAATCAATACTTGGGAATGATTCTTCGAACAGAAGGTCTTAAGTCAGTTGGATAAAATTATAACGTTATTTTCTTCAAAATTATAGGGAAATTTAAACTTGATGTTAATTATATTAAATAAACAATACTTGTATTTATCGCTGTCTTTCTCATTGTTTTATTGTCTCAATAGTTGGTTTTAAGATATAGAAATTATAAGTACATATTATATTATTATTGTTAGGTAATAAGCTATTATAAAGAAGCAAGTTTGAAACTTATATTTAAATCTACTACATGCAAATTAATCCACAAATGTTTAGGCTTATAGTAATAGTATCTTTTCACAAAATTCTGATTAATTAAAATGAACCTATAATAATTACTACATGTGCCATATGCCATATTATTGTTGTCAAAAGTAGTAAAAAACGAGAGGAAAAATATAACTTCAGGTTCTCACCTTGCAATATCCTCAGGTCTTCTTCCATTTCTTCATTATGAATTCCGTTCCGCAAAGCCTCTGTAAGTCGCAAGGTCCTCGTTAAGATTTCTCGATCGATTATTGGGCTTGCGTACGATGGGAAACTCCGCCAAGACTGATTTGATCTTTCAACAGGTGATTTACTTGATCGTTCTACTAGAATACAAATAATTTAAAAGGTTTATGAATGAAGATATGTATTATTGGATGTGCATATATTTTTAAAGCAAAATTAATTTAGAAAGTAGTACTATACTTATAATCTTAATTGATTATAATTGATCACTAGATGAATAAATGAAAATATGAGGCAAAAATTGATAATTTTTATGCTAAGTTAGGAAGATATTTATTATTGATGTATAAATAATTAAAAGTAACGCTTAAATGTGCACATTTAATTTAATTAAATAGGCTGATTTTTGTGCTAACTTATTAATTTCTTAGCAGTAATGCAAAAATATAATTTATAGAAACTGTTCCTCTATATGATTATTTTTACCTGGCTTTCCTTGACTTCTTGCTTCCCTTGGTCCATCAACTGTAACCTTTATAGCTTTAGCATACACGGCTATTTGTGGTAGTGTTGATTCCACAATTATTGTCATATTAAAACTTTTACCTGAAAATAAGTGTTTTTATGTGATTAAAATTGTAACTGAATATAAATAAATATGATGATATAAAATTGAAAGATATAATTGATACTACCTACTGTTAAAGAAGATAGGTGGACTATTACGATTCTTACAAGAAGGGTATATATAAAAGATTTATTTCTAATTTTTTTAACACTATATGTACCTATATGGTAATTTTTACTGCTAAAATGTATGAAACGAAAACGAACATTATCTGATAAAACTTCAGCTCTTTTAAACGTTTTGAAAAAAGCTGTTTTAAGTGTTTAGAATTGGTTAATTTTAAAACAAATGAAAATTGTGACATTTTATTTGTAAATATGTATACAACTTAATAGGCGAATGTTATATAAATCTTTCAAAAAAGATACTCGTACATTTATAAAAGTGATTAGCTTTTTCAGTATTGAAGAAAACGGTATACACATTCGCTCACCCCTTCCACTACGTCCTAGAAAGCGGAGGTCCCGAAAGTGGGCCTCCTGATTCTTGACATGTGCCACGCCGTTCTTGAGCTCAGCGCTTGTGTTCTCGTCGTTTCCTGCAGCCAGGATGACCCGGGTCCCATCGGGAACTGGGCTGAGCACAACAACCTTGAAAAGGTTTGGCAGTGACTTATTGGTCCGCCAATGCCGAGGCAACGGGGTGCAGAGGAGGTTGGGACTTCCGGTCCGAATGAGATCGCCCGAGTGTTCTCGGAGAAGTCGACGAAGGGTTTGCTCGCTCGAGAGGATTTCCGACATCGGGGGAAGGGCGGGTCACCTACTATAGGAGGGAAGAGAATAGAGAGAGGAGTTAATAATTGAAATGGGGGAGGAGTTAATGAACTATAATACAACACATTAACTGTATACCTACCATTATGCACAGTGTACACCAAAAAGAATGACAAACTATTCCTATAGTATGAGATTTGTTTTGAAAATTTGGTTGTCTAATTACATTGCGTTATAGGCCAGTCACAAAAGGGTAGAAAAATTACTCAGCAGTGAAATAATAAGAAATCATATTTATTGGTTTGCCTAACTTTTATACTTTATAGATTTTCAAGTGTTTAATCTTTAGGCAAACTTATCGTGTTAATGGTTTTATGGGTATTATGTATGTTAAGAATTGGTTATATAACGGGCATGTACATGTAGGTATATATATAAATGTAATTGCGAGAAATAAAATAACGTAAATAATAAGGTATAACTTTTATAGTTTATGTCTGTTAAAATACCAATTTTAGTATTTAATTACGATTTAAGCTCTTTGCAACACAGAAATAGACTGCTTAGTGAAGCTTTTATAATTTATAATGTCCATTACGATAAAAATAGATATATAATAAAGGTTTTTTTTCCAAATATCAATTTCTTTGATACTGACTCCCCCTTTTTCTAGACAAAATCAACTCAACATTCACATATACTGAAGTTCTTTTACGAAATATTAATTTAAAATGTATATACACACCACTTTAAAAAAAAGTATTATTATTAAACGTATAAATATATATTAACAATTTAAAACTTGCTCATATAAGTACTCTTAAAGTATTTTTGTAAAACCAAATATTTAATAAGAGTGTCTACGATTTAATACGTTTTAGATTAAACCACATCATGTCAGTTGTGTTTATACAGTTGTAGTATATATTATATATAATACATATATAACAATTTTTGTAATAAGCCTTATCTATATTTACAAATATAACTTAAGCACAAGTTAATGAAATAATTATATACTTCACTATTTGATATATAAATAAACTTTTTCCTGGAATTGACTCTATTAATAAATCGGAAACGTGTACAGCTACATTATTTATTTATAACAAGTCGAATTTTAAAGAGGCTTTCGTAGTATAAAGTAAATTTTAACGCGCGTAGAAGGTACACACAGCTTAAATAACACAAAGGTATAATATATTATACATATATATATAGCGATGTTTATATAAGGAACGCTACCTATAGGTATATATATAAAATTAAGTACTGTTACACATAAACCTTTAGATTGAGATTGTGATGCGGATGTTAAAACCCTGGAGAAATGAACATAATCATGTAAAATTTATGACATAGAAAAATATATAATGCAGTTATTTGATAATATTACGTTATTCGATGTATAAAAGCAGCAATATTTATATTTATATTTAAAAAATATATATATTTCGAATATATTTATAGTTAAATGTATCAATTAAAAGTTCATATTAAACATTCGTAGAACTCAACCACAAATATTTATTGTGATATAACAATAATTAAATATTTGTACATCATAGCATTGATTATAATAACGATTACAACTCAATTTTATTAACAGTGGAATATATAAACCATTAACGCAGCTCGCTAGCCTTACCTGTCTATTCTAACTTAAAAAAGATTTACCTTATACCTACATCTACATTTTAAATGGGGAGTGATAAGATTAGATGTGGGCCACTATAGATGCTTGAGAATAAAAGGTGTGGGTTTAGTGGCCGTCGATGCTATTAATATATCATCCAGATCGGTATACTAAATTTCCTACTTTTCAAGTTAAAGGTTAACAAAGTTTTGTTTGTTCGACTTAAATCGTAATATTTACGTATATTATTATAGGGTGTGTCGAAAAAAATGGCATTTTTATATTATAACATGCTATAATATATATTAAAATATTATATTAATAGTAAATATATTAAAATCGAACGACAATCTAACAAAACCAAAGTCAAATAGTCACCACCAATAGCATTAATTTCATGGAGGTCGTCCCGAAAGCGTTGCAATTCACGTTGTAATTTGCCCCTCGTCATCTTTTGGGTCATAGTTTTCTAGAAATTCCTCAGCCTCCTCTTTACGATTAAATGTGGTTCATCTTCTTTCAAATTTCATGTTTCTGAAAACACACCGTCGAGCAAATTAAAATCTGGGGAATATGGTGCTTGGCGCAAGAGCTCAATGCTGTTTTCATGAAATTATTTTTCTTGCCAACCTTGGACGATCACCTTATCTATCAGCCCACTGTCTCACGTGCTGTATTGGTGGTAAAGGTTGCGAGTAGAGCCATTTTTCCTCCGTTATCATTACATTTCCATTCATGTCGTCTAATAAACGATTTGCACAAATAACTCTTTGCTCTTGTTGGGCATCAGACAGAGAGTGCGACACCCATCTTGAATACACACTTTTCTTTTTCAATTTCTCCGTCAGTATCCTATGGACTGATTTTTCTGATAGATTCAACTCGTCAGCAATAATACGGATATATATAAACTTATCATTATCTATTAAGTCAGTTATTTGACGAATGTTTTCATCTGTGCAAACGGTAGATGGTCGTCCAGATCATGTCTTTCTTTTAGCGCTTTCTCTATCACAATCATTGAACTCCTTTGCTATTGTTTGAATTCGATGTAGACTTTTCACATTGTCTTCGATCCACGCATTTACTAAATATTCACGGATATCAACAGATGATACATTATTTTTGCTGAGGTTACAATAAAATAATTAACATATTCCTCTTTGTGATTCATTCTTTATTTTGCACACGTAAATTATAAACCTAATAAAGCTTACCTACTGTTCATTGATTTCTATATATTTTTTTTAATTTGAAATATTTAAATTATTTTTGAATACTAGAATAGTTGAATATCTTTGACCAATGATAACCAATAAATAACCAATGATTTTCCATAGACATTTGATGAAAATACTATAAAATCAATTTATTTAATATAAAAACGCCGTTTTTTCGACACTCCCTATAAATATTTGTTCAATTCTGTTGAAAGGGTAGTCGGGTAATAATATAATCCTGCTTTTTTCACAAAAGCCTATATTTAATATATTGAATGGCGTTTGAACTTATGAGTTTATTAAATATTACAAAATATTTGATATATGTACATATATAACATAATATAGATATTGTTATTAAAGATGTAGATCAGATATAAGGGAAAAATGACCATGAAAAGTAGCGTACTTCAAAGTTTGTTCACATAATTAAAGTATTTTAAAAGATTTCAAAGAAGTTAAGTTTAAAGAAAAGGCGAATGTATATAATATATAATGTTTCTTCTACCCTAAAAACATAATTTTGTAAAGATTTTAAACATTTTAAAAAGTTGTAGAAACATTAATTTGAACGTTAATTTAGATGTTAGATGTGAAAAGAGAAGCTTTCTATATTGCATGTGAAAATGGTTTTCAAAGTCATCTTAACTTTTCAGTGTATAAATATATTTTATTTTAGATTTACATTCTTATCATTTATGCTATTTTCAGATTTAACTAATGTACAAATATACAAATATAAAATTATTTTTTTAATCAATCATTGCTTTGATATTTCTATTGTATATATATATATGAATTAAAGATTTAAACTACGTATTATAGCAAGGAGCACATATTATATACTGTTAGAATAAAATGATTCTATTAACTTTCAGCTGTAAATATTTTTGTTATTTATTATATATACATACATATATAAAGCCTTATCGCACAGTCATTACATCAAGTGAATTACTAAATATATACAAAAAAATGGTGTTCCATTTTGCGTCATTCTTTCTGCGTAATTATGAGCATGTAGTGATTGATTTAGGCCCTCAATATATGTATAAGAAAAGTTTGCGAAATGTTACAAAAATAACAAAAACGTCAATTATCTGAAATATTATTGCGAAGCTAAAATATCCATGATTGTTGAAAACATATAAACTTAATTATTATATATATGATACAAAATGATAGAAACTTAACTTATATATTCAGATTTACATAAAACTTCATATAATATGTCATCTACGCAAACTGCAACAATTCTTTGCAATATGTTGCCTACTATATAACTGCAGACAGAATAATTGAGTCATGATTAGTAAATATGGCTTATGCAAGAGGATCGCGCAATACCTAACACACAATGCCTGCTATTATCGAAGTTATTACTTTTTGCCACTGTACTGAACAATAAGGCGTCTAAAATACTGGCCTAATAAATGTTTCTTTACCACATGTGATTGGAGACAGAATGTGTACTTTCAGATAAACAGGTTAGAGGCAGTTAAAATGCCACAAAGTTGGCATACGATATTACATACAACAGCGATCTACATTTATTGATTTGATTCTATACTGCGCCAGCATCTATATCTGTTTACTTTTGTTACTGCTTTATGCATAGTCACCCTAAATGACTCACCTTTTTGCCGTTGGCAACGAATTGGCACTGAAATTCCGAGAATGAATATTGCGGTATGGAAGATATATTATGTAGATCAACTCTGTAGATTTCTCGCCAAACGTCCAAAATGGAATTAAAATATGGAGAATCGTAGACTGTTTTGCAAAAGATGTGCAGTTTATTCAAACTGAGAATATTGAAGTTTTAAAATTTCTGTATTTATATAATTCGTTCCGCGTAGAACTTTTAATAGTAATATAAACTGATGTCACGTGCAGATATTAGAGTCGTGTTTTAATAATCTCATTCATCATAGTGATTTAGCTCTCCATGACTAGTTACGCAGCTGTAGTAGAATGAATGTCGCTTTTCAGACCTCCAACAAGCGCATCGCGTGAATCTCTACAAAAGCGTCCTTAGTGCCTCTTTCAACGAGAGAGAGTGAGAGAGAGCGAGAGAGCGAGAGAGAAGTATTTTGTGAATATTCTGAGTGCGGTTTCTTAACCAAAGCTTGACTTTCCTTTGGTTGGCTCTGTTTCTAGGCGCGTGGGTGGCTCATTACTCTCGGTTCAACAGTCCAACCACAAACAAAGTCTGCTGACTGTAGTAATAGACTACAACGACGACGACTACTACTAGGACGACGCAACGCAACGTAACGCTAGACGTTAGTTCTCTCACACAAAGTGTCTTCGGCGTGTCCGAGCCCCCCTTCTCCTCCTCTTCTTAGAATTACGTGTCAGTTGTGTCAGTCATTTTTCGTGTAGCGCAACTTTTACGTTCACGTTATTCTCTCGCAGATAGGCATTGATAATAGTAGGCCGCACTGTTATGCAGTATGTGTATAAAAAAGCAACGTAATGCTACATTGCTGTAGGTAAAAGATTACCTTCTGCCCTGACGAGGTGATTCTCTCCCAAAATATAATAATATCCCATAATTTCAGTCTATATAACTGCATTTATAGTTAATCTAAAACACTGAAGAAATTCGGGTGAAGGAGATGAGTCATGCACTAAATTATTTTGGAAAATGGATTACGGAGGCAAGAGGATGGGAGAAGACTATAGTTTGTACATGGGGAGACTAGTTATTGCATTGCAATGAGTTACGCAAATTAGAAACCAATTTTCTTCACATCCTTTGCTACAGACCTCTCGTCATTCGTCTTCTTTATGTTTCATTGATTTCGAGTAGGCTGTATTCAACTTAACTGTATATAATAATATACTTATATATAAGATTTGAGGCAACGGCCCAAAGTAGATTGTGAGTTGTTAGTCATAATATACATATATATATATAAGCTGGTTGCAGTTAAGTCTAAAACTTTCTAATTTGTGTCTGCTTTTAGGCGACTCTCTTTCTTTCTCTCTGAATCTTTCTTCTCTCATACTGCTCTTAGTTTTGTCTTGTCCTTATCTCTTGGGGACAAGGCCATAGCCAGTCGACCGGTATGCTGATTAATTATGACTGTTTCGTATATCGCGATACGCGCACCCAAAATATTTTTTTTCTCTACAATATCTTACAATCGAAATATATATACAGGCAAGTGTATAATGTAGAACAGAGGCCGACATTGCCACAAGGTTGGACAGGCTCCACCCCCCCCCTGAGTTCTTTGCAAAGGAACATTGAGGCCACCAACGAGGTATAGCGGACGATTACTTGGGATAATTTCACTCGAGGAATGACACCCAATTTCTAACATTTGCTTCAAATTTGCCTCTCTGTCTTCATGTCAATTATCTTTGATAAAGAAATACATTTAAGAAGAAAGATGTCAAAATTTCACTCATTCTTTGTTTTACAGATTCAAAAAGGTTTGATCGATTCGTTTTTAGAAAACGAAATAGTTGCAAATAGGGATAAAATGAAAAAAACATATATATGATGGACCACATAGTGTTCTATAGGGTATAATTATAATAGATTATAGGGAATTTATAGGTTGGGAATTATTGTGAAGAAATAAAACTTATGAATATTATCGCTTGAATTTAAGACTAAGTTAAGAAAGTTAAAAAACTCGCGTGTAATTTTGTATAAATGTTTTTAACATTTAAAAAAATGAAGTATTCTAATTGTAGACATGTATATATATGTCTAGTGTACATAAATCACAGGAATTGAAACTGTAACTGATATACGTATGTTTCGTCTATATCGTTTCGTCTGTAGAATGACTAACTTAAAAAATAAAATAAAAAACTAAAATGTGTGCTACATGTAAACAACGCCCACATACAAAAAACGAGGCTTAACATTATACTAGTGATATAGTAGTTATTTGTGTAATTCTAATGTTGGTTTTAAAGAATGAAAGGAAATTTTTTTAAATTATTAATATAAAAAGATAAATAATTTCAACAAACTTTAAATTAGTCTTAGCATCTGTATATTTTATTTAAAAATAAAAATGAATAAAACAAAAATTTTGATTACATATGTCAATTTACATTTACGACATTTAAATATTATGACGTCTTCATTGATCGATGACTTTAAGTAGTTTAAATCTACAAATACACAATGTATTTAATGGAATATTGAAATATACTATATATATGAGCAATAACATTATTTTTACATATATAATTGGTTTTTATATCTCAAAATATTTACTTTATTATAAATAAAATAAATTATGCATAATAATTTATATTATTATCACAATGTTTTATAATTATATTAATTTCTATATACATATAACAAAAAACAAATTATAACTAAACTCGTTACTAAATATATAAAAAAGTGTTACTCATCTTTTTAAAGCTTATGTAAAACCTTTATATAAATACCATTTAAAAGGTGATGTAATTTTTAATTTTAGTAACGATATCCACATTGACAATATTTATCGTTGACGGAGAAAAAGGGTTTTTCAAATTAAAATATAATAACACTATAAAATGAGTATACTGTTAATATGTCTATTAATTAAAAATTTGAAGAACATAATTTTCTTCAATGAACTTCAACTATTTTAAAAACATAACAAATTTATTTAATAAATATA
>JAYRBW010119601.1:0-17204 GCA_036023295.1 Invenusta paracnida
GATTGTAGCACACACATTGACAAGCCAACGTTTATTAAATTAATGAATAATATTAGTTATAAATAACGAATAGTGTCAGCCGCACCCGGAAATCCAATTCTTATCGCCAATTTGTTTTCGGAGAATAGCATTTAAATGCTTGACTACACCCATAATTGATATATTTACATAAATAATTATGCGTTAAAACAACTTTTGTTTTGTTTCAGGAGATTAGCTTTTGAAGCACTGTACCTTTGTATACGGACTTTATTAATGGTTGTATCGGCACAGACTTGGTGGACTACATATTATAATCTAATCCCACTCATGTATTTATCTTGAAGCTAAGTTTATACCTGCTTCTATAAAGCAATAGTAAAATGTATATTTTATTAAACAGATATTGCTATCTTTCAAAAGTCTTATACTCTAAAAAATGTTTGTACTCTTTTATTTATCATTTCTAGAAATGATGCTTAAATAGTAGGTAAAAGGTGTATGTTTTTGGCAGCCATGGTATGGTGGTTAGAGAGGTCGACTCTCGACCCGTAGGTCATGGGTTCGAATCCCAGTCTGGTCACAATAAATATTATTGGCGAAGTGGGCTCACTTCACAATTGCTTGTTCCCTGTGATCTGGGCCACTTGATCCGACTTTGAGTGCATTATATGCACATATCGTCGTTAAATCACAACTTAACTTAACTTACTTAAATGTTTTGTGAAATAACAAAATTATTATTCATGACAATTTCCTGACATATACATATGTATATGTATATTTTAGAAAAATATTAATTTAAATTTAAGCATTTAATGTAATATATTGTTAAAAAGCCATTTCTTTTGTGAGCTCTAACTTGTGTTGTCCTTAACTTTTAATACTTCATTACACTATAAACTTTGAAATCTATATTTAAAAACATTATTTAGATAACTTATTTTTCAATCCTATTTACTGTAAGTCACCATGTCTTCATTTAGATTGTATTTTAGAATGTTATTAATAAGAAAATTAATTTAGACTTTTTTCAGCATTTCAAACGAAATCTCTATTATTGTAATATATTCTGGAAATTATTTATTTTCATTAGTAATTTTATCAAAGACTTGCTAATAAAAACTTGCTATCAATAAACGCGTGAATAATTATTAACAAACATATTGGTACACTACATTATAGTATTTTTTAATATTTTTATCATTATACTTTATTTATCCCTTGTATACACTATATATATAATCTATGGCTAATTAACCAAATAGTATCAATAATTATTAATTATAATTTCATCATGAGTCTTATTTGGGGATTTGTTTAAGTCATATAAATGCTTAAACATATAATTACAATTTAGATTTACGCTGTCAGCGAGCTACACATATATAGTTTAATAAAAAGTTAATTTTCACAAACTAAAATAATTAATTAAAAGATATGCGTTCAGCAATTGTTTTTAAATTTATGGTGAAACTATAACTATAAATCAGAGTGAAATGTTTAATTTATGATTAAATCAAAAACTTGTTTCAGCCAATGAATATGATATACATAAATAAATAATTTTTTTATCTTAATTGATAACTTTATTAGCAGATTTCTGTATTTACAAGAAAAAACTTTAATTTGATAGAAATGAAAAATAATCTTCTTAATTTAATAAATTATACTGTTTCTTAAACTATTAATTACAGAATTATTTTGTATTATTCACTTTAAAATAGTATCAACATATAGTTCAACAATATATAGGTATAGGTAACCAGCAAAAAAACATTACACACATTATTATTTTTTATTTCAGCCATCACTTCGGAAACTTCCATAAAATATAGAAGCTTTTCTCATTAATGAAGTAGGTATGTATAGTGAGTTGAAGGTAACCTTCACCTGATATAACCTCAAAATAATATGTAGAATTAAGATAGGTAAATTGCATAGTAGGCAATATGACAGTTAGGTACCGTGAGAATGTCCCTATAATAGTCTGGGGAATCTGAGCTTATAGGCATATTGTCATCTACCTGCACTGCGACTGGATGTGAATTTCCGAAAGTCTCTGATGTAGATTATGTCATAACTAGTGTGGGAATCAGACGGTGAGGGAGGAAATTCTATTTTTAAATCAGAAGAAGTTTATCTTTTTCTGTATATTAAAATGTTCTCCAGAGCAGTTTTGTAAATTTTGTGGTGGGATAATGACAGAGAGCGCTTATTAACTTTGGAATAATTGGAATAAAGTGGTCAATTATATGATTATGATAATTCAACAGTATACATATAATTTAAACTAATCAGATAGATTCTGTTTGACTACTCAAGAGAAGCCTCCCCATTTTCGTCATCTCTCTTACAGAATTATCTGTAAACATAACTCACCGCAGAAAGCTCACCCCGCGTAACCGCAGGAAAACTATTAACCAATTCTTGTCCTTCAAGTGCTTTCTTCGCGCATTATAATTAGAAAATACATACATACAGCTGTAGGCACATACTTTATGTAAGGTATGAAGCGTACCTGAAATTAATTTGTTTCCGGCAAGCATATACTTACTTGAATTTCTTTTATAAGTACTGTCTTTCTGCTGAAGAGTCTTAGTATTTCACAGTCAGTGCTGGAATAATTTATACTATTGATTGGAGAAGAAATATATATATATAAATAAGTTTCCACCTTATTTAGAAATTCATATAATACTGATTTGCAAAACAGGATGTCGAATCCAGCCGATTTTTTTGACAACATCAATGAGGCAGTTGGAGACAGTGAAGCTTCCTCAACGTCGCATCAATCCCACAAAACTAAGGGAGAATCATTATTGGAGTTTAACTCTTCTGAATTCAAGGTATTCGTCACAGGTTCCAGCCGCGGACGCCGATTCTCCCACACACGCTACTACAATTCGAGTGATATGGGGGTGGAAGAGGTCATGGAATCTTGCTCTGAATGTCCCGATGAGCATGCCACACTCTCTGGTTATGACGAAACTGACGACGACGGTGTTAAAGACGGTACGGAAACCACAGTTGATGATTTGTCTTCTACACTTCTCGATGACGCTATTCCTATGCCAAACAAAGGTATGCGACATTCGATCTGTACAGATACGGGGAAATGTGCCTTGCAGGGAGACAAAGCAGGTCTTTTGACTTATCGACGAGGCACAGTAACAAACGCCACCGGTAGTATCGCCGGGATCAGAGGTGGAGGACCAGCAGAGCAGCAAGATCATTCTAGACAAGTGCGCTTCTCTGAGCCAGATATTCGTGCGCTGAAGAAGATTCCAAACTTTATGCTCACTCGTCCCAGAGGCCGACCGGCTCCCACTAAGAAGACACCAAAGTCACATCGCGTGGAACAAACGCCAATTGAAAGCTGTATCGAGGAGTGTTCCTTCGCCAAGAAGAGCCAGCTAGCTGCTCCCTGTAGTAGAGAGTTTAAGACTGTAATGGAGGATTTGCATTTTCTAGACATTGCTGAATAAAGCGTCTATTTATAATTATACTTATTATATATACATAATACATCTAATGCCTAATATTTTTATCCCTTATAATACATATTATACTTATGTAGAATGTCAAGTTTTATTTATTTATTATTATTATTATGACATTAATTAAGAGATCAGGATTACCTTTATTGACAATATACAAGATAGTGTGTTAGGCGAGCCATCCAATAATCTTCAGTGCGGATGTTTTTATATCACAAAAGAAGGAAGGTTATTGAGAGCTTTGCTACCACATTATCTTATATACCAGATAATGTTTATCCCAATTTTGTAGTTTTCTACAACTTGGTTTAATGTGAAATAACAGAACACAATAACTCGTTACAAGTAATTAAAGTACATCCGAATAACAGGCAACTATACAGAAACATTTAGAAAAAATGAAAAATATGTGCGTATAAAACATGAGCTCGTATAATTCGTATAGGTATATTATGTACTCCAGAAATATAGATATGACTCATTAGAATCTCTTTACAAAGCCAATATAATATGGTACATATACAATATATTAATTGCTAATTATTTCTTTTAAAATATATTTATAGCAATAATAATTTGTGATACACATATTAGGTTTGATAGTATAATTTTTCATTTTTGTTACTGAAGGTTGCATCAAATATGCTTGACAATTTAATATTGTCAAGACCACAGAGAAAGAATACGTAGTTTTACTTTAAACATTATATTAAAATTATTTCATATAAAGAGCATAATTTAATATTTCCTAAATACGTAGTCGGAGTGGATCCTTAGAGCGATTTACTGACTTGTATGATAAAATGAATAATAATACATGTACATGAGTTAGCATAAACTAAATTTTTTGGAAGGGACACACACGTTGACCTTAATCGCAAATGTACAATATTTGCAATGAAAATAATTTAGATTGCGATTTTTTGTATATAATGATTATGATTCCTACTGAAATTAAATATTTATGCATTTTAATACTATTCAATTACCTGAAAACTTTTATAAACATATTTAAAAACTGATAGCAGTGAATGAAATAGTTTTATACATTTTACATACGTAGGTACTTGTGTTAAAATTGCTTGAATTAATTTTATATTAAAAAATATTATTAATTCATAACATTAATTTAAGGAATATTAAAATACTACTAATTTTCTATCGATAAAATTTACAACGCGATACATATGAAATCAACAAGGGTAGAAACCCTGTCTAGTATTATACTGGAAAAAAAGCGTAACGATAATCCAAATTGAGTTTACAAAATAACATACTACTATCAAAACTTGAATAGTATATTAATAATTCTTATATTAATTATATATAGTGAATAACTTACGTGGGTTTACAAATTTTACAAAACTATAAAATATGTTTTACTTTAAAATAGGGCATTTACTAAATAATGCAGATTATAAATATATATATACGAGTATATGTATAAGTTTAATAAACGAAACAGTTCTGCGTTTATGGAATTCTTTTCGTTGGTTACTTTTTTTCTGTTCATTTCTGGTTAATTTCTTACTTTTCAGTCGTTAATTTTATAATTTTCTATATGGAAGAGAAAATAAAAATTATTTTTACTCAAAACTTTTCAATCAATATCCTCATTAAAATAAAGAAAAATTGCAAGATAGAATTATAAAATATATTGTAAGTGTAATAATAATTGTATTAATCAGAGTTTAATTCAGAGTCAAAACATCACATCAATAGAACAATTCTTGTTTGTTTCAGATAATGATTATATACGAAAATAAATACATAACATGGAACCATCTACAAAGTTGTATAAATACAATTTCATACAAAATACTAAAATTTGGTGTTTGACGAAGAGGACAACCTGTTTAAGTAATACAAATACTTGTGGTAAATTTTATTTAAACAGTCATATAGTACCTTTGTCGATCATTAAAAGAATAAAAATAAGATAATTAAGTATATACAGGTATTACTTATACAAACCAAATTTTAGAAAGAAAATCAAATAATAATAATAAAATGAGTAAATCAACAATGTACATACATAAGAATACACGATACATATAGAGTAAGTTAAAAATGTATATATATAATAACAATAATTTCTATTACATGAGCCATGAGGGTAAATATAAGATCAACAATATATTTACTAGATAGAAATATACCCTTTGTTGCCGCAAAAATTCTACAAAAATATTCACAGGTTATTGGAAAGGGATGGAGGGTATAAGGTAAAGAGGTGGGGGGATGAAGACTGATATTGCTCTAATATTCCTATTTGAAACATTGAAATAAGCGCATAAGGTCGAGTACAGCGGATAAACACATGAGTATGACATTTGTACAGAGCTAAAGGAAATAAAAATTATTATTTTTGAAGCGTAAACCAGTCTAGGATAGATATGCACATTATCGAAATATGACATGAAAGCATCCACAAGTAAACTGAATTCAACATGAGATATTTGTTAGTATGCTTAGCTACATATATACTGTTAAGACTTGATTAATGTTTTTCTCAATTTTAAAAGCAGTAATATGAGTGAGATTTGTCGCAACAATATTTTGTGGATACAATAAAAATGAAAACACAGTATTTATTATTTCCTAAAAATTAAAACAATGAATTGTAGTAGGTAGATATGCAGACATGTATAATGGTTGTACCTTTTACATACAAAAAATAAATCAATACATAGTAGCTTTAATGATAATATCTTTTAAGGTACATATTTGAAAACACATCTTCTGCAAAAAAGTAATATTTTTTTATATAGAATTTGAAAATGCAGTCGAAGATGTGTAGAGATATCATATAGAATATATCTTGATTAGTTCATTTGAATTAATTAATCAGATGAATCAAAGTAAACCTTGACCGAATATAATTAACACAACGAAACTAAATAGGGTGCTTATATAGGATGCTATTATAGTGAATCGATCTGATTTAAAACATAAATATATATCAAATTATGTAAAACGGTACCACATTATATCAGTTTCTACTGATAGTGGAACTATCTTGAATAATAGAATATTGTACATAATAACAGAATAGGATTAGAATGTGAGTTTGAAAAAGAAATCTAGGGAAAGGTGCACTTATATGCTACAAACTTCGAAATTAATGTCTTTAATATAATATCATTCTAAATATATATATTATTATTTCCTTATGTTACTAATATCTATACAAATAAATCACAAAATTAAGTGAAAATAACTCAGTGTAGAACTGCCTGAGTCATTGTTCTACTGTTAACTATATGTATGATTATTTTTAATTAATAATATAGATTGGGAAGAGAGAAGATATCACAAACTGTTTAAAAATGCACCAATACACCAGCAGGTAATCAGTTATTATATATTATACATTAGTATTTAGGAGTTTTATTTAATTGAACATTATCTGAAATATCCAATTTACAAAGTTCACAATATACACAATATGTATGTACATATTTATACTGAAAGGAATCAGAATAAACGTAATATTAGAAATTTAAAAGTAACATACTAAATTTAAGAACAAAAAGATAAGGGAAAACTATAAACTATAAACCATCTTACTTATAAATATATGCATATCATAAAAATTAAGTTGTAATTATAAAAACATTTTTATAATTTATTTAGCTATCAATAGAAATATAATTTGAAAATAATACATAATCCTTTAAATTTGAAACATTTAGGTAAAGTACATTATATAATTCTGAATTTATCGTAACATACGATTAATACATATTAATGTGTGCTTATATAGTTAGTGTAATCTATAAAAAAATATTAAACAGTGAGTAAAGAATGAAGATATTACACAAATATATCTAAAAAGAATACAAAATTTCAAAGGGAATTATATAATGTGAGGGAATAGAATTATAAATTTCCTCCAAAAATAGAATATCAGCGGAAAATGTAAATGTTAAACTTTAAAATAATATTACCGGAGTGTATATATTGAATTTGAAGATAACTAAAAGAATGATACTTGTAGGCAGTTTTACTTAACGCAGATCTATGCAAAATACAAATAATTTAAATGCAAATTAAATTACACTATTACACAGTAATGATAAATTCGTTTAACTTCTTTCCTAGAAAGTCATATGGAAAACATATGAAGGTATGGCTTAGAAATTGCCAATATTGTTAGGTAAATATAATGTTGTATTTAGGGTATTGTATATAAGTAATTCACAGCCAAACCGGGCACCAAATAATTCCATGTGAATAGATAGTTCTAGCTACTACAAAGAGACTAAAAAGCGTCGTGAATGACAACATTGTCACCATAGCACTATAAAAACAGGGATAACACGTCACACACCTTTTTTTCAAGGTGACTTCAAATAACTAAAAATCATAAAATACATATGTGTACAAACTGGGAAAACACATTTACATTCATTTTTTATTGCACATCTTAATTTTTTTAATAGTTAAAATAGTCTTACTTTCGTGCACTGAGATATATTTTAAGGTATTTTCATTAAAGATGGTTTTCTCTATAACTATATAGTGCGATATAGAAATGAATATAACTGCTAAATTTCTCAAATTATATTTTCTAGATTTTATCTCATAACGTCCAAATTAATGAAAATACTACAAATATAAATACAGGGTATCCGCTAGAAACCAAGATATTAGAAACAAACATCCACTCAATTAAGAAATATATAATTATAAGCTTCTAGAAAGAATTAATTTTCAATAATAGATGGTGGTTAAAAGAGATAGCCAATATAATGATACTTACTAAATCTATCGATCTTTCCGATAAATTTTGGGGCACTCCGTACATCAGTTGTGAGTTTCTAAGTATTTTTGTTTTTATAGTTTTATAATAATATAAGAAAAATAAGTATTTAATTATATAATGTAACAATTTGATCATGTCATCTATTTAATCTACTTTGACAAGGCAGTCAATTTTTATTTTAAAATATTAATATTATATTACGTTAGCCTACTTCAATTAAAAATATTATATACGATATCTGTATTTATTAATAATATGAAAAACAGCTTGCTGTCTCCAACTCTGAGTAACAGCAGTTCATTTAACTAAACAGAAAGTTCCCGCTGGAAGGAACACGAATGACGCCACATAAGGAATTGATCCCCCAAACTGAACCAGATCAGACCTCATCTTCCCACCATCTAGTGGAGAGGCGAACACTCCCTCCGGCCTCCATAGCGGTCACCGAACTAGCAGAGGGTGCGCCAACTCCAATCTGACTTCCTGGAGGACTCTGATGGTCCAGGAAATTGGCTTCTGCGTCCTCTGGTGATAGGCGGTGGATGTTGTGGTCGCTGGGATAACCACTCGACTGTTTAAGGAGATGAGGAAGTGATTAGCAGAGGTGAATTGTGCTGGGTGACAAAAAGGTGCAGTTTAATAACTAGTTAGTACTTCCGAGATAACACAATAAAAAACAAGGTTACGATTATCAGAGCAAAACCGTTTTAATCGCTCGATATAATCATTAAAAATAAGAGTCTATGGACTGAATCAAGGTCTTTAAACTTTTACTATATCCAATAGCATGTATAGGTTCTGACCATCTGATTAAAATGTTTTAATAAACTTTAATTTAATTTGTTTATAAAGAAGTTATACATGTGGTCTGATAAAATTGCATATAAATTCAGAAAAGTTGTACTTAGTGAGTATATTAAGTGTTTTAGGTGTTTATTACACAATATAGATTTATTATATCCATAAAGGGCTACTTTTAAAATGTATTCTTCAAAACTGGGTATGGCCAACAATGTCAATTAAATTTTACCAAAATTGCATATTTAAATTTAAAAGAATTAAGAATTAAATATTAAAAACATTGAAAGAGTATTTTGTGTGATAAACACATTTCGGTTAATATTTTTTTAGTTAAATTTTCTCCAGCCAAATATTGCTCTTAATATCATAATAAGTTAGAGTGCAATAGTTTTTCCAAAAACGTGGATTTATATTTAAAAATGTAATGAAAGTGCTGTTAGATACAAATAGAAGGAGTTTAAACCACATAGTAAGTATTTTGAAATACAAAATCAAATACAAATACTGTGAATAAAAATATATACTAGTGCTTAATTTATTAAATATTGAAATCCATTGATTGCACTATTTTTCATGTTTCATTGATAATGGTTTGAAATTAACTGAAACGACTCAGTAAATATACATATCTTATTATCTTCAGCTGGGGGTTATGCATAATTTTATCCACATGACGTCATTAATGTTTTCTCATCTTACTAGGTTTTTATATTTTATTATATACTTATTTACATAGATATGTAACTGCCAAATAAACACACCTAAACTTTATAAATAAAAAAAGCGGAAGCTTACGTTTAATAGATTACCAAATCAACTATAAAAACTGCTTTAACGGTATATTACGTTTGCAACATGTTAGTTATGCCTTTTGTAGACATTTCTTATAATGAAACCACGATAACTTTTAATTGAATAGGAAAGTATGACTTCAAATAACATTTTATGCATACCTAATGTAAAGTGAAATGATTCTACCCAGAATTCAAAATACTTTAATGAGCATTATTAAACTTAAAGAAACTAAAGAATAACCTGACAAATACTATAATTCGAACTCTAGTTGAAAAAATAAGTTCTCAAATTTTTACTGACATGAGTCTTATAATTAAATACATGAGTGAATACTATATAATATAATAATAATAAGTATACTATATCAGAATATTTTTAAAATAATAAAAATGATATAATAACTATAGGAGTTCATAATACCTAACGATGTGGTGACTGCCTAAGTAAATTGCGAAATAATAATAAATATAAAACAGCTTGTGTAAAAGAGATAATACTTTCTCTATATTTAAATGAAATGTCAAATCTTATAATATAAGAGAAAAATAAATACCAACACAATTATAAATTTATTTTAATGATTCATTTCGTTCGAGTTATACCTATATATGTAACTATCCACGTTTATAAAAGTTAGAAAAGTCATATTTTAAAAACAGTTTAAAATTTATTATAAACATATATGTATGTATATATACATATATATGTACATAGTAAAAAATGTCATATATATATAAATTATCTTGCAAACAAATTAATATTGAATATTAATTAATAGAATTTAATATGTACAATAATGTTATTCTTGCTATCCTATTGATTAATTTATTCTATGATTTCAAGTGGCTAAAGTTGGCAATTTACTTATGTACTCTAATTGAGTGATTATATTATTACTAAATGAGTGACATGTATTATTATTGCGACTATACGGCTAATTGAATTTCATGATAAATAAAAAACACTACAGATATGCCGACAAAATAAAGATGTACGATATATTTTTCCAGGACATTTTCACTATATTTTTATTATTTGTATCTGTTACTGGTTATAGTCTTATTAGTAATAATAATATGGACATATTAATTTAATATTATATTACAAAGAATGGCAAAATATGTACATTTATATACGTAGATAACTATAGAGTTATAAGAGATATTTAAACATTTATTATTATAAATATTTTCATATAATGAAAGGAATCATTATTTGATAGAGCGATATACCATATATATATAAATTATCTTTGTGATTTTAAAATGTTTCTTTAAACAATCTTCCTTTCTTAATTTTAAATGCATGAAGATATGATTTAAAACTATTAATGATAAACAATCTGATTTTCAATATAATAGTTTTTGTGTATTATTATAATAAGAGTCTAAATCTTATTATGAGTAAGGCCCAGAAACTTCTAAGTAAGACAATATATAGATCAGTTGCTTAACAATTAGTACGATTAATACAATTTTCATATTTACACAGGACAAAATATAATTTTATTTATAAAGAAACAAAACTTTTATAATTGGATACTATTTATTAATTGATACAATTTCCAATACGAAAAATTAATGTGAACGAATCACATTCCAGATAAGAAGCTTAGACATTTCATTAAAAAAACAAGATGGGGCCGTTCAAATATTACGTCATCACTCAGAGGGGGTGGGTGGGTCAGCAATAATATGATTAGCAGGCGATGACCCACCCACCCCAATATGATGAAGGGGGTGGGTGGGTCAAAAATGCAAGATTTAATATGACGTAATATTTGAACGGCCACATAGTTAAGAACGTATAGGAAAATTCTATCACAATTTCCATTACATTTTATTTTGTACATTCTATTATAATTCTTGAAATGTCGACATATATTCTTGGATCTCTATTAGAATTATATAGCAATACATTCAATACATCAAATAGAGTAGTACAAACACTAGTCTCTCAGTTAGTCTCTCGGTTAGTTCCTACTAATCATTATTATAAATCTAATTATATAGGAGACAACTGATACACGACTTTAAATATAGACAAGCGAACACAATTTACTTAAGAAGGGTTACATAATTATATAATAGAAAAAATAGTATTGCATAATATAACATTAATTATATAATTAAAACAAATAATAAATCATGTTACAATTAACATTATAAAATCACATTAGGACATAATTCATTATTAGTCATCAAAAACAATAAATACGAACAAACATATATGTAGGATGTAAAGAAGAGAGTATAGGGCATTAATTACAGATTTAGCAGTTGAAATATTAATATATTAATTTGCCTGTTTGCTTTGATTGTTTTTTATGATCTTTTTAAAGTTTAATTCTAAAGATAGTTTTTTCTCTTTTAATGATAACTTTTACCAACACATTTTTGGCTTCTTGGTGGAAAATCTTCTTTCACCGATTTTAGCCAATATTTTCTTAGAACATATTGAAAGTAAACTTTTTTACAATTTTTCTGGTGATAAACCTTTTTCTGGGTTCATTACGTTGACGATGTTTTAGCAATGATTAATCCATATTTCGATCTCTCCCGTTTTCTTAACTCCATTAATAGTTTGTACCCTACTCTTAAATACACCCATATTTCGATCGCACTTTCCTTAATATCGTTAATTTGAAATTTTATTCATATCTTAAATATGTTTTTCGTAAGCCTACTCATTCAAATTCATATCCTCATTTTTTCAATCTTTTCATTCTAATAAAATAAAAACTTCGATTGCTCAAAATTTATTTTGCGTACTCTCCACACTTGTTGCCCTGCATTTTTAAATGATGAAATAGCATTGATCAGTAAATCTCTTTCTATCCTGTTTTATTCCAAATTTATTCTTCAAAAAGCTCTTTCTTCTGCCAAATGTTCTCTCTATAATCCTAAAATCAGACTTCCTTTCTCTCTCAAGAATAAAATCTTTGTTCCGTTAACTCAGTTTTTAAATTCCAAAACTAACAAATCTCTAGCTAATTCGTTCCAATCTAACATTATTTTTCATTATCCGAACCAACTGAAATCTAATATTTGTTCTAATCGCTCCTCCCCTCCAGCTTCCCTTAACAAACCCGGTGTTTACCGTATTCCTGTATAAACTGTAATACGATTTACAAAAGGAAAACAGCTCGAGATTTTTCCACTCGTTTAAAGGAACATAAAGCCGCTTTTAAAAATAATAATATTAATAATGCTATTTTTAATCATTCAAGTTCCACTGGACACACAATCGATTTCTCCACTTTTAATCTTATTTATAATTGTAATAATTATAAAGTTGGGCACATCGTTGAAGCAGTTCTTAATACATTTAACAATAATAATGCCTTTAATATCAACGCTGGCTTTTTTAATATTAATATTTCAACTGCTAAATCTCTAATTAATGCCCTTAAGTTCTCTTCTTTACATCCTACATAAGCCTAGTTTCGATTTGTTGGTATTTATTGTTTTTGGTGACTAATAATGGATTATGTCCTAATGTGATTTTATAATGTCAATTGTAACATGATTTATTACTTGTTTTAATTATGTAATTTTATTTATATGCAATACTATTTTTTTTCCTTTATAGTATTAAATCCTTCTTAAGTTAATAGTCTTCGCTTATCTATATTTAAAGCCATATACCAGTTATCTTCTTATTAATTATAATTAGATCAATAATGGTTAGTAGGAACTAACCGAAATGTCTCAGAATATATTGTTATTTGTTTATCAATTGTAGGTTTTTACTTTTTTACATTCGATACATATTATGCTAAATGATTTACAACTATCTATTATGTATCTATACCGGATTTTCATAATAAAGGGACAAATTTGTAGTCATGTATGCTTTATGGATAGTTTTATTATATTAGACAGTTCATAAAAATTCTTTTTCTTATACATTTGCATAAAGTTGTTTAAGTTTATACATGTTATAGTATAGGTTTGTTAATAATATTTAATCGTGATTTTTTCTAAATATAAGAACTGAAAACTTAAGAACATTTTTTCCGAATATTCAGTCGAATCTTCAGTACGACTAAGAGGGGTTCAATAAGTTCTTGGACTCGATATCAATGCAATACCCTACACAAATAATCTATGCCTTTTTATCATGTGTCTATGCTATCATCTATGACAGATGATAACTTCAGCTGTCGGAATCTCTATTGGCAGTTTTTCTGAGATATCACTCGTTTAAAGAAATCATTAAGGGGTATTCGCTTTGAAAATGCACAAGAAGCTGTGGCTGCTTTTCTGCATCGCCAGGACCAGTTTTTAAATAAAGACTGGGCAACTTGTTTTCAAAAATGGTTTGAGCGTATGCAGAAATGCATAGATTGTGAAGGAAAATATTTTGAGAAGCTGTAACTCTATAAATATAAAAAAAAAATCTGTACATTGCTTATTTTGTTACTTTGTTTTTTTATATTATGAACATGTCAATAAAACATTTTTTCAATGTTTAAACACATTTTTTCAATGTTTAAACACATTTTTACCTTATTTTAGATATATCCTGACATCGAATTTTAAAATTTGAATTTTGAAGCTATCCATAGAAGTATTTACTTAAAATTTTCAGCAATATCTTAGATATAAGGGTATTGCATTGATATCGAATCCGAGAACTTATTGAAGCCCGTATATATACCTATACTGGTATGTAGTATATTTAGTATATAAAAATATCTAGGTATATACTACATATTATTAAAATAGTTTTATATTTCACTTTTAATTATAACGTTTTTTATATCCAGTTTTTCTCTTAGGAATTGAACAAAAGCATGAAACATGTAGCTACTTATGTACTGGGACTTAGGCAGATTTTTAACTATAACAGAATAAAGTGTTCATATTATACACACATACTAGTAGTCTTAAAGTTGACAAATAATTACTAAGAAACAAGATATCATACACAAGAATAAGAAAATAATATATAATCTTTGAAAGTATTCTACGAAGAATATTTATAAGGTTTGTATTTAAAGATAGATTAGGCTGTATTAGCATATGAATGTGATTAATAATACAATAACATGTACATAACAGGTATGTAATATAGATTCAATATTGCGATTATACATATCAATGCACACATAGAGAGAGATGACTAGAACTATATATATTCCCTTATTTAGAATGGATTCCATTAAAAGAATGAATGCATCTACTAAGGGCGACCATTAGCGCGAACTTAAAAAAGTAATAAAATCCTTTAGGTGCATTATTATATATAGGTCTAATACACATTCAGCTTAAAACTAACTTAGTTACCATATTATATTTCAAATACAATAATTAAATAAAGTAAATAAGCTGCATTCAATACAGAATCATAAATGTATAATCTTTACTTGTATATGTGTAATACAGTTTTAGCAAACATAAGGTGTGGCGTATATTTAGAAAATGGTATAAATGTATACAAAATATGTATAATTTCTTTATGATAAGATACGATTGGCAAAATGTTGAATTATCAAAGATAATATATTACTTTTTAATAATATTGTAAGAATCCTAAGTTGTCTTCTTCATTAAACGAATTTAATGATTATTTCCAGTTTCTCAAGATAATTGTAAATATGTATCATTCTAAATGTCTTCAATGTACAAAAGTTTAATTATAATGCTACAATTTCGCTTCTAGTATAATAAAATGAAATTTGAAGTTTATTTTATAAAACAATTTTATTTACACAGATAAAATAATCACGACAGTTTATTACGAAAAACTAATATATATTGTTGATTTAAACTTTGCACAATAATACAAAGAAAATGATTAGTAGTGCAATACTTTATTTTATATCAAATAAAATAGAACTAAAAAAAACAATTTCCAAAAATTATTGTTATGTAATAATAATAATAGATATATTTTTATTTAGCGCCGCAGATTGCAAGCAATGTCAGTAGCGCTTATTTAACCATCTTTATGTGGTTATATATAGAAGTAAAAATATTAGTAAAATAGATTTTGGTATATATAGTATAGTATATAGTATAGTATATAGTATTTTTGTACATAATATTAAATGTGACAAGTATTTAACTATTTAATCAATTTCACTACCATTTTCTTCCGTATAAATTAGAATTGGGACATTGGAAGGCACTGTTTTTAAAAGAAATATTTAAACAAGAAACCAGTATACCAGTATAAGTATATTCTAATAATAAAAAATATCACAAAAAGGGAAAACATCTCAGCAAATATATAATTAAATATAATTGCAATCTCAGTTTTTTATAATCGGATTAAATAATTCGAATAATTATTTATTAAAAGTAATGCAAGTTTATTATGAATATAAAAAAATATATATATATACTATATTTGTTCTCTAGCCATAGAGAAATAAATCAATATATAATTTCTATTTATATGATACTAGCTGAGAAAGAAGTAATATCAACATCATTAATAAATAAACCTATTATTATTACTAACAACAATTAAAATCAATACAAGTATCGATAAATATTATCTTAAAATGAATTTTCTTGTCGGTATCCATCTTTCTAATATGTCATATATTACTATAGAAAATGAGAAGATATTTATTAAAAATTAATAGGATGTTTAGAAAAATTAAAATGTACATACTACTATTAATGTGTGATGCAAGACAAAAAAAGTTTAACTATATACATCAAAAGATTGAAAAATTAGAAATTATAAAAAGGACAGAAGACATTACTTAGTTTATTCGTTTATTAAAGAACATTCTTTGAAAAAGAATGATCATGTGACTTTAATAAAAGAATAAAGCATTCTTTCAACTTAAAAGTAAATGGCGCTACTTAAAAAAAAAGCGATTTTAGCATGCATTTCGTGTTTTTACTGCAATATATTATTATCGTAGTTTAAAAATATAGAAATTCCAGGTGAATCTATGAAAATTCATTATTAGGGCCATAGCTATGGGGGCCAAAACTCTAGGCCCACCTGGAATTTTCAGAATAGCGCCTCCCTTTTAGGGCTTAGGTTGGCCCTAAAGATATTTTTTGCCCATTATATAAGATTTTACAAACTCGTATTTGTGACTTATATCTAGCGTTTTCTCTGGATAACATGACTACACTATCCCTTCCTAATATGAATTTGAGAGGCCCAATTATAGAAAAGAAATGCATGGGCCCCATTGACAACAGAAATGCAGAGGCCCCTTTGGCAACAGAAATGCATGGGCCCCATTGACAACAGAAATGCATGGACCCCTTTGGTAACAGAAATGCAGGGTCCCTTTGTCAACAAAAATGCATGGGCCCCATTGTAAGCAAAAATGCATGGGCCTCTTTGGCAACAGAAATGCATGGGTTCCATTGGCAACAGAAATG
>JAYRBW010119612.1:0-17204 GCA_036023295.1 Invenusta paracnida
GTCAATCATGTGAATTGAGCGTTCTCCCATCTTTGCATGACGGTAGGGCCCTACATTAATAGAGGGCATTGCTGGTTTGTGAAATGGTTCGATAATAAAATTCGGCTTCGTCATCTTGATGAGAGTAGATAGAGAGAGGAGCGAACAGGAGACGACCGACTAGTAGCGCAGGCAAGAGAAGAATGAGTGAAAACATACTTGCACGCTCCTTATATACTCTTGCGGCGTTTCATTGGTTGGAGACTTGCTCGATCCTGATTGGACGTGAGGGGGGGGTCTTTGTTCTCGGGGACAAAGGGGGGGGGGTGAAGTCGGGATCTACCTTCCCTACTACTATTTCCATATTCTTTAACAATTAGAAGTATGTAATTTATTGTTTTGAATTATTAATAAGCTTATCTTAAGCTAATTGATCATTTAATTATGTAATTTGGCAGATATAAAAATTGCAACATAACAACAATTTTGCTGTTTATACAATTCAAAATTATTATTTTAATGTAACCGTATTATAATATATATATATATATATACAAATTTACATGCATTGATTTCTATAAAGGTAAAACATATAAAAGGTGTGTTATTATGTCCTATAACCTGCGTTAATAAATATATTGTTATTAACATATAAAAATGACCATACAAAATACAAACAAATCTCCATCAAAGTTTTTTTGTAATTTTATTTATTTCACATCTTGAGTAACTTCGAAAATAGAAAATTTTCTATTGATACATTAATTTTCAGAGATTGTAGGTAGCACATTCAGCAAAATGCTAATCAAAACATCCTATTATAATGATTGAAAGGCGTCCTGAGATGACTTTGAGTATAAATCATAAAATGAGCAACTTGTAAGGAAAGTACCTATTCAATGTTATATGTTGTAACTTTATAGGTACAAAATCTCTATATATTATTAAGTGGAATTATGTTTAATGTAGTCACATCGATGTCACGTGAAGACCATTATACTTCACAGTGAACGTGTCAAGGTGCAAAATCGTGACGTTGGCTTCATCGAAGGAATCAATTCATCGTCCGTCAATCACTCTTCATTCCATTTGAGCGTGTGAAGTAGTACTTCCGTAGTAATTGATGACTGACTAGAATGATGACACCCATAGGCTGCTATACTCGCAATATATACAAGCTAATAGAAACAGGTATGCTTCAATTACAAAATCGCTTGATTAGTGAACAATATTAAGACCAACTGAGGAAATAGTGGAATTCCAAAACACTGTCGTAAGTGGTTGGAAGTAAAATGGAAGTCCATTTAGAAATGTGTCAAAATCAAATGTGACGATAAAGCAACTCATGCAATTATTAACTGAATTTTCAAAATCTTTTTTATAATGGTGTATAATATGTAATGTAAGTTAATATAGTCTCTATATAAATTAATACGAATGAAAAAGACGTTTTACAATAATATTTAAAATTTTGTAACATTTAAAGCAAAATTATTTTTGACAGATAAAATGCTGTCACAAAAGATGTGAATTTATATATGTGTTAGCGGAAATAGGCAAAATTATGATTTATGCATAATTCCTAGTCATTAGGCAAAAATCCAAATTATGAAATTAAATTCAGGCATTTTGCATAATTCTGCCACAGATATTCGAGTCAGGTGAGTATGAAGACTTTTTCGTTGTACTTTTTGAGTCTGTATATAGTATTCAGAGATATTTATATATATATATGTATTTTATATATTATATATATAATATACTATATTATTAATATAGTATTCAAAATCTACATAATTTGAAAATGCTGCATTTTTCCACGACAATACAAGACTTATGCAGCATTAACAGGTGTCCCACTGAATACTATACAGACTAAAAAGTCCACTGAAAAAAGCTTTCATACTCACCTGACTCGAATATCTGTGGCAGAATTATGCCAAATGCCTGAATTTAATTCCATAATTAAGAGTTATGCCTAATGACTAGGAATTATGCATAAATCCTAATTATGCCTATTTCCGCTAATCTATTATACCTATAAAGCGGCAATCTATTTCATATACTTGATACTTTCTTTATTTTTATAAGTAAAATGTAATCATTATCTTTAAATCTTTAGCATGCAACAAATGTTTTCAAAAAATATTTGCATTTCTGCAATTTTAGGTTTTTGCGATGATCGAAAAACTCCACAAAAGTTAAGTCCTTTTTTAAGTTCCTAACAAGCATGTCTTTCCAGCATTCATTCATTTACCCATATTATATAGTTACCATATAAACAAACGCTGCTAAGTCATAAGCAGCCATTCTAATATATATTCATTACAATTATTCATTTTTAATCTATATGGTAATTCAAAAAAAGTAGAAATTGTACCTTAACTTGTAATCATACATTACATCAGGGTGATTACTCACACAAATTTGTCTCAAATTATAACAAAAGTACAATATGTTTCTCTTCATTTTGATGAAATGATGAACTTTATGATGAATGACATCTCAAATAATAAGATTAGATACATACGTAATATGTATAAAATGAACGTATGTTGAACAGTTATAACTTTCAATTTTTCTGTATATGTCGATTAATATTAATTGTTATAATTTAATAATATGATGTTATGTTAAACTAATAACATAGTTAATATATATATTAAATTAAAAATATATTTTAATATATTTGAGATTTTACTTGGTTACTTTATTCTTATAAATGCAGTCAAATACACATTCGCAATCTTTAAGACCAAATTAATATACGAATAAATATAAGAAACAACTACAAGCATTTGGTTGTTTATTATATTATATTGAAGTTTTTGAAATAAATTAAACTTCATCGATTGAATCTCATTACGATACACCATTTTGTAAACCACAAAATAACCCAAACACATGGTCTATTCCTGTATTATTCATTATAATATCTGCCATTAATCCTGTCCAATGGATATGAATAGAAATGTAGTCGTTTTTATCCCACAATATAAGGCTTGATTTATAGCATGTATTATGCACAAAATACTGTCATGTGACAAGGCTATATTCTATAGCTGTATCACTCTCAATAATACTTATACATGCAGTTAGTGGCTGCATAAAGAGAAAACAACTTTAAACTGCCATAAAATTGAATACATTATTATGAACGTTATATATTATACAGTTTCGCACATGCGCATGTAAGCTAACACATTCCTCGCTATTGAATTAGAAAGTTTGGTCGGAATAATATTCCCGAGGTCGTTGTGTTTCATAGGAAATCCCAATATCTCACGGTAGTTCTAAATATACATACATACAGACCAGTACCTTTGCATGATACTTGTATCGCGCTGCAGCATTTTCCTGGGGCTATTTTGGCAGACATACTGGCACCTGGTTAATGGCTTAAGCAGCCGAGATATTTGCCAGTAAACTGCCCAACATGTATTGATATCTCCAACATCAAATAAATGATTATAACCGGAAAATTATATGCTGTGCGTCAGTATACGTCTATTCCGTATATGGTAAGCATCGCGCAATGTCCGTTGTACATTTCTCCATAATAGAGGTACAGGTATTTACATGTTCCACGGGCTGGCAGCCCAATGTGTGACTTAATATTTCAGCTGTTTTTTGTGTAACCAATACGTGAGCTTTTAAACCATTGAATGCCCTTGGAAATATGTATTTTTGGAGAAAAAATGTATAAAAGTTTAATATCAGCATCTGTTATTTTGCATTGTGTTTCACTGTATAAGTGTGTAGTTCATTTTTTCTATGTCAATCAGTACTTAGTATATATTATTGATTGCAAAAATGTTGTTCGGTCAAAATAAGTCAATAAAAATATATCCTTTTGTCTATAAAGTACGAGAAACTAAATGTTTTCTAGATTTTTTCTCTTATCTATATGTATTTTAAAACTAAATTAAGTCTAGATTGTTATTAATACTGAGAGTAGAGTACAGTAGAGTAGAGTACAGTAGAGTACAGTAGAGTACAGTAGAATAGAGTAGAATAAAATAGAGTACAGTACATACAGTACAGTACAGTACAGTACAGTACAGTACAGTACTGTACAGTACAGTACAGTACAGTACAGTAGAATAGAGTACAGTAGAGTAGAGTAGAGTAGAGTAGAGTAGAGTAGAGTAGAGTAGAGTAGAGTAGAATAAAGTAGAGTAGAGTAGAGTAGTATAATAAAAACAATAAATAAATATTTTACAAACAGATGAAAATACCTCACTATTTAAAGTTATGCATATATTATGTATCTATACCTATGTGTATGTTGAACAAGATTTTTTTATCATTTACTATTCTTTCTATAATTACTATAGATTTATTACTACATATATCAAATGGTCTTTTACTCATTTGAAAAAAGTGCCTATTGGGTTGTCTATTAGCTGTCAAGACAAAAGGATAGAAATATTCTAAAAATATTTTTGGTTGGTCTGAAGTACAGAGGATTAGATGCATCAAAGTAATAGCTTAAACTTGACATTTTCTGTAATTGAAAATCTGCAAATTTAAATAAATAATTATTTATGTGCATAGATACATATGCCTATAGAATTACATTTTGGACCATTTTTTAAATAATGTGTTTAGAGATATTTACACTAGGTAAAAGGCTTGTAATATAGTATACTGCAAATAAATCCGCTTTAATTTACATGCACACATAAGCCTACTTATACATAATATTGCTAGCGAGCTTAATGAAGTACTAAATCTATTATAACGAGGTGTAACCTGTAACCTTGATAATATTTAGAAAATGAAGGCTAATCAGGGCAACATGTGCATTTATGACCAACTGCTTACGATTTCATCTATATATATGATCAAGGAACATACCACACATAAATATTACTATATTGTAGCTTACTTAATATATATAGCAAAGGAGGATCGGCTTTTTCAGTATAAAATTCAACCTCCATAACTTATACCAGACTAAGGGCCGCTTAAATCTGACATTTTGCTCGTGTGGTAATTGACACTTTGGAATGGTATAAGTATGTGTATCTATTTCAATACAGGGCTACATGGAACTAGCTAATCTCACAAAATGGCAAATTTGTACTTGGAGAATCCTTTAATATGCTATACATTTCACTGTCTATATAGGAGTACTTACCTTAAAATGTAATTTATCTAAACAGAGAAAAATAGCGCAATTAAATAATTTTTATTTACTCAAAAAGCATTGGCTAATGTTAGTGGTATTTCATCTTATAATAATAAAATATAAATGTTGCAATTTATACAACTAGATCTTTTATAAACAATAATATCTTTGATTATTGGTTTAAAATGCTATTGATTGACATGAAAATATATCTCATTAAATATTAATTATATATATGATTGAACATGTGCTGGACCAATAGTACATTCTGAGCATAAAAATCCTGTTAGCAGTAATATATAATAAATTGATAATATATATTATACATACATATATTGAAGTAAGACGATATAATGATGTTTTTGGAGATAATTATTATGTTTATTGTCTATAATTTTATATTACTAATCGTAGTTTTAAGGTTCAAAATAAAACTGGTGTATCTTACTGGCTAATTTATTACACCTTTTCCTAAACAAATTGGTTCAAGTAAATAGTATTGTTTAGTAAGAAAAAAGTGTTTAATTTATCTTGTCTATTAACACGGTATTTATGTCAATTCAATTTAAGTATTTCTAGATATTTTATAATACATGGACACTTTAAAAAAATTATAGACCGTATTTCCGAGCACATTATTAAATATTACTCTTTGCGGGTTTTCTTGCTCCATTCTGTTTAATATACTCTACCCTCATTGCAAGGTAACTATTATCTGCCATTTCGTCACCACACAAGAGCATCACTAATGATGCTAGCAAATATAATATACCTTTATCTTACCTGGCAGTAGTTTCAAGTAATAGCGACCCACCGCTGTCTCTAGGACAAGCTAAGTCGCAGATTACCCTTTCTCAGCTTCTCCCAGTGGGTACTGTAGGGTAGCCTTCTTTCTGGTGCATTTTATGCTGCGCGCAGCTGGTCTCACTGTATCAGTATACCTTCAAATCAGTCTCTCTTTTTCTCTCTCCTCTCCTAATCTTCTACAGTGTTCTTTGGTTAATATGCGGTGCAGCTGTGTGCGGCAAAGAAGCAGCCACGAGCAATGTAGTTCTAATCTAAAGGTAGCAAAGAATAAAGGTGTGAAAATTATGGTCAAAATTAGCAGAGAATTGCAATATACCGCACGATAGTTAAACCTCCTTTCATTCAACAGTCAAAAAAGGAATACCATTGGCACTAATAGACTGGCAGGCACCATACATCATCTACACCGTTAGTGTAGTTGACGACTACCCCCCTTTCTCCTCCTCTCAGCATCTTCCTGCCTTATTCAGGCAGCATTGCAGCGCGACAGGCAGAATTGCAATCACGATGCCTGAGAGCAGACATAGTGTCGCCGCTAGGCGCCTGACTGTCTACCAAGTTGCTGTGTGCTTAATTTGGTCGCTATTGACAGTTTCACAGGGTTCCCCGACTAGTGGGGATTCCCCCGTGATAACTCAGTTCCCCGGCACCCCCAGAACATCAGGAGTTGGAAGTGAGACTGTGGACTCACCCTTTGATGACCTGGCAAAGTTGTTGGGAATTCATCGGGTTCCCCTCCATCTCAGGAGCGGTGGAAGGCGACCAACAACACCGGAATACTTTGAACATCTCTTTAAGTCGACATCAGATGTGGAGGGCATCGCTCGTAGACCTGCGCCCTATCATGCAGACACTATTTCGGGCTACATGGACAGGGGTGAGGCACTCGTGAATTAAGATTTATTATTATCATTGATTCAAAATCTATTGCTAATTATTTAAATCTTGTTGAATGTGGTAATCCCTGATATTTAAAATTATTGCCATATATGTACGAAAAATCGTTACAGAGGTATTTTGATTGAATTTAAAGTTTATGAAAATTTATAGATTCTTTATTATATTTGGTTTATCCTGGATTTTTTTTACTATTGCAAAATAATTTTCTTTATAATGTAATGAATTTGTCGAAAGTGGTTTATATATATATTGTTACCTCGTGCCATCGTTTCAACGTATGCATGTGTGTATGATTGCAGTTGGATTTTGTATGTTTGTGCGACGGTGCGGTATAGTCAAGATATTGTGCTTCTGAGTTTTGCTTGTGTTTAAATGGTAAAGACGTTTGAGTTTGAGTCTGAATGAAGTATGAAAATGTAGTTGTTTTGTGAGGAAGGACGTTTTGAGATTTTGGATTATTAAGGAGTTCGAAATGAATGAAATCAAAAGAATGTTTGATTATTCCAGTAAGTTGGAACAGTAAGGCAGTAAAATTTCTAGTTAAATAATGCAAACAGGACATAAAAAATAATAGAGTTATAGCTAATGATTTTTTGTAATTTAATGAATGTCTAAATATATTGTTTTCATGTGTTCTTGAATCTGTGTCTGTTGTATTTTGATACTCGGGCATAATTATGTATTACTCATTAATTAATTTAAGGCTTAATCTTCCAATGGAAGGGATCTACAAGGGAGGAGCGATGTGATCAACAGGAAGCAACACTTTATAATCAAATAATGCAGCAACTAAATCAGCTAACCTGCTGATGAGTGATATTATTTATATAATTATGAACATATCGATTCAGCAATAAGTTTCATTCATACTTGAGTTTCTGTTCTGATTATTGTATTGTGAAAAAAAGTTGTTTTCACTTCATATTTTCATCAATCTCATTTGGTCATCTCCATAAATTTCAAGAAAAACCCTATTTGATAAAGAATCATTTATATATGCTCCTTATTCGTGTATTTTATTTTATTTACATTTTGACGTTAATTTCTCCAATTTCTATTTTACAATAATATCTATTTACATATATTTAAAATAATTTAAATTAGGTATATAACATTAATACACATGTTACGAAGGGATTCTCATATTGTCTTGGGTTACCATAAATTAGACATTTTATTGGGTGGCCTACCCTTTCAGTTAAAATAACACATAAAATAACATTATAAACCAGCCGTAGACATTATAATTCATTAAAAATGTGTTAAAATATTAATTTTTCTATCGTTATGTATACCTATCACAATATCTTCATTTATAGTACAATGGGCATTCAATTTATAACTTAGACGTTAAACATGACCTCCTAAATCGAATATAAATAAACATAATAAAACTCTAATTAGTATATTTTTTAAATGCTAACTGATATTTTTGAAAATCTCTTTATTTACATAACATTTCATTTATTGTAGCATTATTGTCTTACAAAATTTATTTTGTTTATTTTAATCGAATACATAAAATATGTAATCAAACTCTACTATGTTAAAGGTACGTGACATTCTATCCCCTATAGAAGTGTTATTTGCTGTTCTTTGTGCCAGACTCTTATCACCGGTTAAACAAAAAATTTCATAAACTTTCACGTAAAATCCATTTAGTTATATAAATTTTGTAATACAGAATTTACTTTTCAATATTAATAATACAATTATGCAAAAATTGATTTTAAAAATCAATTCAAAAAGTAAAAAAGTAAATCATTTAATTTACAGCTTTTTAATATATTATAATATTAAATCTAATCATTATTGTCATATACTTAAATGTCTTTAATTTTGGCCAATTTTCTAATTTAACCAATATTTTCCTATACATAAGATTTATTAAATTTTATCTTAATATGTTAGTTTACATAAAAATATCGTTTTGAATAATACTACATATTATTATATATTATTATTTATTCCAAAATAAATAAAATTGAATGACATCTAAACATTTTTTTAATTAACAGACAGAGAATATATTATAAACTAATAAACATTGTTATTTTCTTTCTACGATACCGTGAAATGCACGATTAATATATTTCGTAAAATGTAATATACATTTTCAAGTACATTTATAGATCGGCTGACATTTAAAGTTGGCAATTTCACGAGTTAATTAATATTATATGTTTAATGGGAAAACATGATTTGTCTGGTGTTTATATGGCAAAGTTCATGCCCACGCACATTCCCATCTTGTTTATTGGAAGTCAATATGATTAAAGATCGCTATGTATGCAATGATCGATGTAATTAGAATTTTTAGTACATAAGCACACCATATCGTTGTATTTATATATATATACTTATATTTAATCTAATAATAAGATCAAAAGGTTTTAACTTTTAAATTTTATGATTTTCAACATAACATGCATTCCAACATGATCGATGAAATATTATATTTCTAGATTTCTAGATTTCATATTTTTCTAAAGTAAGAATGGAACTCTGTTATTATTGTTAAAAGTAACGGTTTTATTCATTAGACTTCTTTAAAAATTCACAAACTGTTATTGTAAGAGTTGTGTAATTCATATTTTCAAATAATGTGTTTCATAATACTTTTGTCTGACACCATTGCATGAACTTTTTTTTAGAATTTTGTCTATTTCGAAACACAATTTACTCGATTTAAATATTCCACTTAATTTAATTTAACTCAAAACAAATCTAATTTCAAGATAACAATAGAACATTTATATATTGATACATTAATTGTTGTTTTTGTGTACTTTGGTTTAATGAAGTTCACTTTTATCCATTTCAATCTTCTTTTCTAATTGCAATGAAAAATATTTAAAAGAAATTTATGCGGGAAAATGGTTTCAATTTTTGTAATTAAAAGTGCATTTCATAACTTCAAATTAATGTATATATATCGCATCCGTATATCCATCGTTGCTTTTGAAGATAATGTAGATATTCATATAAACAAATATAGATTCACTTTTCAGTCAGTGAAATCTGTTCTGTTCTGGAGTCTGCTCTGTAATAGTTCGATTTATACGCAGAAAACATTAAATTTCGTTAAACTAATTTTGCTTTTGCTTTATTCCCTCCACAGCACCTGGGAACCAACGATTCTATTTCTACAATATCACTGCCGCGGAGAGATCATCAGCTCGATTCCTCAACGCCGAGTTCCACCTCTTTCGAGTGAACAGTCGGTTGCCAAGAAGATCCAAGCGATCCACTGGTCGACGATTCTTATTGGTAGGTGCATTCGATCGATATATTGGTTTGTCGCAGATATGCGCTCAATTGCTTTTTAAAACTTTTAAAAACATACATATAATATGTATATAATTAATTAAATAGACTATAACTTTGTAAAATAGACTAAAATATCTTATACGATAGTATTTGTAATTATGACTACATCAAAATAGAATTGCACCTAGATGTGTAAGGGTCATTTGTGAAGTATTATTTTGAGCATGCACAACATAGATTGAAAAAACCACTTAAATTTAAAATAAATATATTTTTAATAGAAGGTAAAACTTTATTTTAAATTTAAGTGGTTTTTTCAATCTATATCTATACAGTGTTTAGTACTGTTTATATTTGTCATCTTTTCATGCACAACATAGTTTTATCAATTTTATCTACATCCATGAATTGTAATGTGCGCCTTTACATAATATATACATAACTTCAAAGATTTTTTATTATAGGTAAGTTGGTTAATTTTATAATTTTATAATTACTAAAAGATGAGTTACACATGTGCAATCGCTTATTTATACAAACCACCTCCGTATAAGTAGACGCAGGCCTGAGTATTCCTATTTATTTTCTGGCACAAGACATATATATAATCCCAATAACCACCCGCAATTATTTGACCACCCCGTATTAATTTCCCACGCACCTCCTTGACATTAGATCGAGCATTGTAAATATGCTCTGCCGGCCGAGTCCATCTATCTAAGGAAGAATATATAGGTATAACTCTCATGGTGGTACACATTAAATAGATTATGTGTTTGTAGGTCATCGACTCAAATACTTTACATGTGTGTATAATATGTATACACTTTGTATAAGGAAATTGTGATTTTTTCAGGTTAACAGTATTTTTTATAAGCATTTGGACTTCAATTACTGCAATAACTTTTTAAAATATGTGTATTCAGAACTTTAAAAAAAGTATATCACATTATTTTTGGTCAACATTTAATTGGGCTGCTCCAATCAAAATTTTAATTCATTAAATTTCATTTTAAACAAACATGACGTATTGAAATGTTCAACAATTAAGAAATTCATAATCTCTGCGTGCAACAGTTCAATAATTTACATTTTTCTATAATATTTGCTGATTAATCTTTTAAGAATGTACCTAACAACAGTATGCTAGGAAAATTCAAACTTTTAAGAAACTATAGTAATAGAATTACTCAAACAATTAGGACTTACATCATTTAAATGAAGGCAGAATTAAATGTATGTATTTCTAAATAATATTTAAATAAAAGTCATAAGAAATATAAAAGTATAACTTTCATTTATAGGCTATATATATAAAAATGTACATTGCATTTTCAGTTGTAATGTATTATAATAGATGGTATAGGTACTTGAAATGTAAATAAGATTGTTTAAATAAATGAAAGTATATACTAAAAATATCTAAAATATAATTTAATGTTTTATAATTTTTATTATTTAGAGTTAATTGACTATTATTTAGAGCAGCTTGTTTATGAAGTATTTATTGTTTATTATATAAGTAAACTTATTTAAAGAGAAATTATAAGGTGTAGAATTAAAACTAAGATTTTTGAATATTTATTAATATTCAAATTTACACATAAATTAAGTTTCCTATACCCTAATCGTTTATTCTTATAAGAATTTTATCATAGAGCCTTAATATATAGAGTTTCAACTCTTCTTGATTGTTGGAAATAGTTTGAAACTATTTTTTCAATACCCAAAGCCTAAACCCTATCCATACCGGGGGGGGAGGCTGAATCGTCTCCCCTGTTTTATTTTTGCTGCCATTTTTATTTAAAAATCGCATGATCTCATGACTTTTTATAACTTTATGTTTAACAACTTTTAATAATATTTTCATCATTGTTACCCCCACAGGGGGTCTGCTATAGGCATCTAAACTAGGTAACCCCCATATATTTTAGTTCATCTAATTATAAGTGAAAACAATAAAATGTATAATATCGGGATGGATATTAGTGAAATCTATTTCATTGATAATACACATTGAACCACCAACACGCACTATAATATTCACATACTCAGTACTTTATTACATAGTTAATTATTTCGATTAAAATTGAGAAATTGAAAAAAATTGTTTTCACTATTTTTGATGTACTTTTAAATTTAAAATAGCTGTAACTTTTTATTTTTTAAAAAAGGAAATTTTATATGCAAAGTCATCTGTAGATCATTTTGATTTAATTAGGTGCCAATTTTCATCACTATAGTACACTCCTAAAGTAGATTTCAATAGGAGGGGCCGAATTAGCCCCACCCCCCGGTACCTGCAATTAGGTATGTCAGACATGTAACTATATAATAATTCAAAAATAATCATAAGTCATGAAAATAATTTACAATGAATATTTTATACTACTTTATGAATGCCTAATTTATATAAATGTTTTTAAAATAAAACCATTTTCTGTCGATAAGAATTTACAATATACGAATGTGTACGAAACAACTAAGAGTTGAAAATCTGTCAACTAATATATACTCTGTGATTTTAATATTATTTTTTTTAATTACTTACTTTCTGCTTTCTTCAAACCAATATTACAGCTCAAAATCTACACGGTTTTAAATCCTCGTCGGCGACACACACCCTACGGAAATCGATTAATCGATATGAAACGGATCATTTCCAGTCAACGCGGTTGGGTTGTTTTTAACATTAGCGAGGCCGTTAACACGTGGATTGCAAACAACGGCAGCAATAATTATGGTGAGTTAGAAGTTAACACGTACAAAAAAGATTAATGTATTGTTCTGACTTTCTGTGATTGTATAATAATATACCTTGCAACAAATAAAAGATGAGCTGAATTTTAATCCTTTTTATTAGTCGGTATTGGTTTTAATACTATTTTGTCAACTTTATTTCTCATATACCTAATATAATATACCAGTAAAAAATTGACGTAACACTTTTCGTACCAATCTTCACAATTATTATTTAGTAAAAGATGTTTAAATGTGTGTAATTTTACCAAAGATATTAATGACATTAACAATTAGTTTATTTAAAGTCTTTAGATTTCTCCGATTATTCATTTTGATTTAAATATTTAAATTTGCAATCTTTTATATAAATTAAACGCTGTGATTTTTTTTGTTTTAGAAATGGAAGTATACTTAAATCATTTATTATTTTGAAGCAGTACTACATATATTTTTGTTTTATATTTTTTTAATCTACATCTTTACTTTTTTTCCTTATTTCATTGCCCAGCAAATTGGTCTACATTAGTATTTTCTTTCTGAATGGATCATGTTTCATTTCTTAAATCTTTAACTCCTGTTATTTTATTTCTACCCCACTGTTCTGTAGGTGTACTCATCACAGCCCAAAATTCCGACGGATCATTGGCCTCTATGAGAGAAATCAAGTTCGCTCAGCGTGGCCACCATCATGATCGCTTACAGCCAATAATTGCCGTTTATACTCAGAATAATAACCATTCAACTGATCAAGCAGGAGAGAAAGGTAAAAGGATTTGAATATTAATCTTAAATCGTAGGTATTATATTCTGTGATGTCTACCGAGCCTGGAAGCAGAGATTTGAAACAATATCTGTCTTGAAATTTAAAAATATATTAACAAATATTTAAATTGATAAATATAAATAATAATTTTTATTATATACTACTTAAAAATTATGAGTAACATACTAATATTTATATGTATATGTATGTATAATCATTTATTTAATGTATCTAGTTGAATAAAAATTTCATGGGCCATTAAATGTCTTGTTTAAAAATAAAATCAAAATGCAGTATATATTTAATAATCCATGAAAATCTTTCTTATACTTGTTTCGAGTTGTCTTGTTGCACTTAATCATGTACACGCCAACTGTTATTAATTTCCATTAATTTCCATAAGAAAAAATTAAATAGCACAAATGTTTCCTATTTAATTATCCGAATGATCACAACCTGTTCGAAAAATAGTGTTAACAATCAGTATATTTACCTTCTCCTTTAGAATCAGCAATGACACGTGCATTTGATGAACAGGACCCCAATCGCTATACGAACATGTATCATGGACTTTACTACTTGCCGCCATCATCTGACTATCCTTCCATCCCTTCCGACCCTTCTTCCTCGCAAAGAAACAGTCAACGAACCCGACGCTCTGTTGAAGCTTCCGATTCCGGTGGCCAATCCAATGATGGCAACCAATGGACTAATGATTCACCGAGCAATGGCGTCTCGTCCAATCGAAATCGAGGAAATTCCCGACGAGGAGGACGAAGACGCGGCGGGTCATCAGCCAATGGGAATGGCCGACGTGGTGGAGGGTTAGTAAACATGATCGTGCCCTACTGTTCTCGACACACAATGCTCGTTGATTTCAGCAAAATGGGCTGGGACCAGTGGATCATTTCACCGAGTAGGTTCAATGCTCGTGTCTGCTCGGGGCCGTGTCCATTTCCGCTTGGTCAAGCCTATCATCCGACCAATCACGCGGTAGTTCAGTCAATCTGGCATCATCTACGGCCCGGGAACACTTTGGTGAAACAACCCTGTTGTGTTCCGCACAGCCTCAACGCTCTTAATATGCTCTACTATGATGAAGAGTTAAAGGTTGTGCTCAAATCTTACGATAACATGGTGGTCACTTCCTGTGGTTGTAAGTAAATGTGAAATGCTCTACAGGACAGCTCGAAAAGCGCGCCAATGTTGCATTCAGATAAAAAATCCAGTGACACAACTATCTTTCTGACCTATTAATCGGAGTGATGACTCATTCCTGAGTTCAAGATTTGAAAATATCATTTGCCAAATAAAGTGTATAGAAGACCTTAAATCATATTGACGGATTAATCCTTTAATTAATAATTAATACATAATTCTATACAGCATTAAAATTAACTCATACATATTTATACATATTTATATATGTATTTGCTAGATATTCAATTATTTTTTTGCAGTTTTGTTTATTTATTCATTTGTTATATTTCAGAAAATGTTCAGAAAACAAAATTAATTTAATTTGAAACAATACGGCAAATTATTTCAAAATAATGCGATGAATTCCGTTTTATCAATTATAAAAACAATGTTTTGTGAAAAGGAAGCTTTATAAAACTTAACTAATGATAGCTGATGATACTGCATCTACTTATTCTAGTTATATATTTCACTGATTAACATATACCATGTAGAGTTATCACGTTGAATGCACGAAAAATTCCATTTTAACCAACAAAAACTGCCCTACATACTTGACAATCTATTGTGAGCTTACACAACAAATGAGCACATAAAATGTGTATGTGTACCACAAAACTTATAAAAATAGGCTTGGAGGAGCTGATACAAGTATCAATTCTAAAAAACATTTTTACTTATTTACATATATTATGTAGGCCCATGTATCATTTATTGTTAGGCATTTGAACTTGTTTTTTTTCATTTTATTTCATTCAAAACCTCTCATTCATCTGTTTGCTAATTTTCTCATCAAATATATTGTATATAATAATGACTATACCTTCTTTAATAGTCCGAGTATATTTTTACACACGTCACAAAATAGACACTTGTACATTTTAGTTATTGCGCTCATGAGCTTGCTAACTCACAGTTCACTGCTTATAAAAGTATAGATAAAACACGCATGGCTTAATTCGTAAAATATGATTTACAAAATTCATCTAAATTAAAATGCTAAAGTATACACATAGCATTTTGAGTCACACACCTCCATTTTGCCTTAAAATATGTATTTTTGAATACATTTCACACTGTTCATTACATTTTTATCCAAATAACTTCCTCGATAGTTAATGACACTATATTCATTTTCAAATACACACACATACATATTTTTAGTTGTTAACTAAATAAATTTCTACGTGACCAGTGATTCAATTTTCGATTTAGAATATTTAGTTAAATATGATGAGTTTATTTTTTATTAAAAAAAGACAATCTTCAAAATGTATATTTTTAATTTAAGAAATGAATTAATTCTAAATATGAGAAGGAAACATTAGTGAATTAAACAGTAATTCACCTAATTTATTGCAAACTCCCCCTTTTCATCTATCAGACTTGTACATCAACAGGAGTTACTACATATGAGAACCGTATATTAAAACCAGGGAAATTATTCCTATTTTATCTCACTTTTAAAATTCTCTTTTCATCAACTCATATTGCTATAACAATATTATTCTATCGTCTAGTACTAGTAGCAGTACGTTATCAATAGATGTGATATTTAATTAATTATTCAAAACATTTAAACATGTCATGAAGACAATTAGTATAGTTGGTTTTATTAATAAGATAATATATTTGTCTGTATCATGATATCATACGTGTGAGATTTTACTTCCAAAACAGGTATTCTCATATTCTCATATTTTCATAATTTAATATATTTTACGTCAAACAATAAAATATACTTGTAAATGTACATCTCTAAACGTATATTAAGAAAATCGAAAAATCCCATTTATAGCACTGTTAACAGTAATATGTATATACATATGATAAAATATTCTGTAATAGTTACTTTGAAAGTTAACAAGTTTGTTGACATATATTTATTTATCCTTTGCGTTTTTGCTTCTAATATGTATTTTCCGATATTTTATCTTGTAACATCATTGTAAATAAATATTGACTTCTTACTTTTTTTCTCCGTATTCAATGAACTTTTATTCCATATACGGTAAATATTATATTAAAAACGTGAATATTTTTGATAGCATATGTTTTATTTAAAGATAGTCGTGCTATACTTATATACTTATCAATTAATCAAAACATTTCAAATAAATATCAAACTATAGTTTCTGTCTTCATGACAATAATTCAGGAGTAAAACTTTTTTATGACGACGCCACAACCTTGTAAAACTATATAGGTATCCATCCAATATGTTCTAAAGAAGGGCTATTTGATATGTGTTACATAATGTTTAATTCATATTAAATTACACATTTATGGATAAAATAGTTAGTTTTAAAAAAAATGAAACTTTAACTCTGTCAATTGTGGGATTTTTTTAGCTTCCATATACCAAGACAACCCCCCCCCCCCTCACGCTAAAAGTTGTATGACTTTATT
>JAYRBW010119623.1:0-17203 GCA_036023295.1 Invenusta paracnida
TGGTACTCCCTCTTCACATCTGTGAGGTGGTCCATCATCGGGTTTACCTGGGGCCGGTCCGCTGTCTCTCCATCCATATGGTACGATCTATCGCGGGACCTTCTGTGGGGCAGTCTTGCATCAGCTCGTCTATGGGGCGGTCCATCGCCATCAGGTCCCTAGTCAGAACAGGTACGTGCAGTGACTTTGGAGGTGCAGTAGTGGCCTGCGCAAGGGGCAATTTGGCATACCCGACGAGTTGGCCTCCGGTGGCGGACCCGAATTCACAGCACACGAAACCCAAGATTTCTGCGTCGGTGGGGTGTCAACCATCGATTATCATCAGTTGCCTTCCCACACAACAATTCTGTCGTGCCGAAATTGCTGTCAAAAAATCAAAAAGAATGATCACAGACAACACTGGCCCAAATGGCGAGCTGGCATACCGATCGATTCCAACGTGCAATGCTCGAATACAGAAATGCACCAGATCAGGACACCAAGTCCTATCCCCAGCCATGATAATTTTCAAAAGACGCATGAAATTCATAGAAATATAATAGATATTATAAAATTTTGTCTGTTTAGTAATTATTATTATTTTCGAATAAACGCAAGCATAGAATATCATCGTACACCATGATTGTTTGTTCACAAACAAGTATGTATCAAATGTAATTGGGTGTATTAATCACACGTGGTGAACAAACAAACTGAAGAAAACAATAACACAATAATATAGGATACATATAGGAACACAAGTACAACAAATAGAACAAAGCATGTAATAACATAAGGGGACTAGATATAGGTGATTGTCTAGTTTTCAAAAATATTTACATATGCCTCAAAAGTATATATATATATAATATGCGTACTGTAGGTGCTATCTGTATAAAGTTAGTATTTGAAAGTATATTTGGAATTACAATTCGTGTTACTTCCAGGTGGTAATATTAATTTTGGTGACATATGCGATTTAACAGCATCGTTTGTTTAAAAACTAGCGATATAACTGCTGTTTAAGAGATTGCACTAAAATCTGAGTAATCTGAGTTTCTTTATAATTGCGGTTACAGTTTTGTTTCAAAATTTAACTGATAAATATGAGATGGAAAAGAGGGCTAACTAAAACCCTCTGTAAATTTGTATGCTATGATCTTTAAATAAACAAATAGAGCAATGTAGTCTTCCGTGACTTTTGAAAAAATATAATTTTACAACTTTTAGAATAATGCATTATTTTATTATTAGCTATAATATTAATTACCCAAGTATTTAGGAGTTCCATAAATGCACCTCTTTGCAAAAAATATTCTTTTTATATAAAAGATGCATATCTCTCTCAAAATAAAAATCACTGATTCATCTACTAATTAATTTCATGTAATACACCACAAAGTACCATAAAAATAAGTTTTTTTGCAAACAAAATAATATCTTTCTAATAAATATACGTTTCCAAAAAATATGGTGAAAATGCATTTTTTTACTAATTTTATTTCATTGTAATATTTTTTCCAATAGAATATCTTAGAAAACACCATTGTTTGATTATACATGCGAAATTTCAAAGTTCTACTCTATTAGTATAGCTTGAAAGTTACATGAGCCCTCTCCCCTTGGGACATGAAGGCTAAAAACAGCACGATAGGGATAAGATTAACACTTATTAAAACCAGTTTTAACTAACTTATTAAGTGATTACTATAATAAGTAGGATTTATTCAGACATTCAATTTAGATTAAATTAACCATTCAGTAATTTAAGATATGTATAACAATTTTAAAACATGCGAGCTGTAAATGTATCGCTTTCTAATACCTACTCTGTAGTTGTGCAGGTAATAAAAGCTATAATTACAATTACTAAGACAACAAATTCAAATTAAAACTATAATTAGTGAATTTGCTAGATTTACGCTCAAGTTATAATTCAATTTAAAATTCAATATCTATGGTTGTAAATTATTAATAAATCACTTATTAAATATATTTACATAAATATTTGCGACATAATTAAGACATATTTTGATAAATAATTAATCGAACCATTATTGAATTAATTAAATATCAATACCCTCACAGTAAAAGTATAATATCGAAGAAAAAATGTTATCTATTCGAGTTCATACTTCAATTAAATTATACATATATTCTAAAAAAGCGTATTCCTCTAAAACTGCTTCATATAATGAATGCATTGAACAAAATATAACCGATTTTATTTCGCGGAAACTAAAAAAAGGAGCTACGTAGGTAGTACTATCAATAAAAGAACATTACTGTTATTTGGAGAAAATAATTAACTCCGATATAAGTTTACATAATTATATCCTATGGAGCATATTCGGGTAATTGTTTAAATATCGTAATTGCTGCTAAAATTAGTTTAATGAATTAGTCGATCCATAGTGCACTTCTCAAAGAAAATGAATTGCTTTTAATTGTTATTCTTTAGGAAAATATATAACAAAATATATCCAATAAATAGCAATATATATATGAAAAATGACAACTTAATCATGTCCTGAAGAGGAGAAACATTTCTCTTGAATTTTTATAAAATATTATGTACAATTATAGAATATGCTGATATATTTATTTACTACTGAGAAGGGTGGTTGACATTTGTTTACTTTAAAGTTTAGAGTATGTCAAAGTATAATACGTATATAACAAACTATGAAACCCCATAACAATAAACAATATATCATAATCACTGAATGATCCTGCATTAGTCGAAACATGTTTCTAATTAATAGTTAAGTATAAATAAAGCAAGGACATGGCTAATGTTAATTTTGAATCACGATCATTTATCGCACCCAATCCATCTTTACTTCTCCTTGATTGTCCCGCTCGTTATACTTGATCCAATCAAGAGCAATCGGAGCTGAAAGCATTTCATCCGTGAGGCCAAAAGCCTCCGTCAAAGGCAGAGAAAGGGGTGTCAGTTCAGCACACAACTCGCAGGCCAACTGATTTACATTCCGTCCCTGCTCCGGAGATAACAGTTCACTGGAGAGAAAGAAACCCAGGGAACGTTCAATAACGGTCACCAAGTAGAGTTGATAGAGAAGTTGAAGGCTATGTTTGAGACTAGAATCAGCCGACTCAATTGCACGAGCAAATTGTTCACTGACCAATCGTTCTCCATAAGCTCGCGCTGCCGACTGGATAGTGTCACTTTCTTCCAACATCCAAGTTTGAAAGAGTCCAGCTTTTCCAGCAGCCATCAATTTGCCTCCTAATCGCATGAAGAGGGCTTCTTCACGAAATTCCAAAAGTCGATGAAGAGCTTCTGAATCCTTTAGACCCTTAGAAGAGATGATGCTTTTCAGGCCACGAGGTTTGAATTTCGAAAGATGTTCCTTTGTTACCTGATAATATGTAGGATGGGTGATAAGAGAAATGGATGGCACAACAAATATATAAACATTGACTCCAATAATAATATAATCGGATTTATAACAATAAACATGTTCTTGGTAATCTGTTTATTACAAATACAAATAATAATTATTTTCAAAATAAAGCTAACATCATGTAGTTATGTCATAATAGGAGAGAACAATTCAATGTATTACATTAGCTATATACCATAAATTTCGCTTTTTCCTTAAATAAAAATTTCAGAATAATTAAAACATTATAGACTCATGACAACAAAATATTATTCTCGTTTGGATAAAAGAAAATAATAATCAAAATGGTTATTTATTCGGTAAGCCTACACAGATTACATAAGAAGTTGTTAAACATTTTAACTTTTATTTTCTACAAACAAAAAGGTCATATTTCTTACGGCAGTGGACGCTTTTTCTATATTGCATAATATATATATATTGAATTTACATTGATGTTTTTTACCTTACATATTTAGTTAGAGGTTTGAATGTGAAGGCCAATTTAACCTGAGGGAGCTCCATGAAATGGAATAAACATTAATTAAAACCAAAAGTATTGTACTCAAATTTGAAACACCTTATTTAAATATGTTCCGAATTCACTCACATTTATTTTAGGTTAAATTAGCTTAATTTATACTAAAATTATTTTCCAGTTGAAGATGTTTCTTAATATTTGGAGTAGCTTCACAAATTGAGACGGATTTAGAATTTCGTCATAATTAAATCATCCACCTTTTCTAAAGACTATTGTTAATATTACAGAAACTTCAGATACAGATAAGCAAAAAAATTGAATATGTATGATACTCAAATTCACTTATAACACAAACTAAAAACTGTGATGGAAACTGTGTCGGGCTTTTACATTGTTGTTCTCGAGCTCATTGCTTTAACGGGTATGTGTTCTCGAATGTGCATGCACCATGTCAGATGTTTGTACAAACATTGGGGCAAATTATATGTACATATATATTAAAATAGTAAAAGGATTTGAATTAATACAATGTTATCGTCGTAAATAATAAGTTAGTTGATTATTTATAAAATAATAATAATCTTTATTTAAGATAAAGACCCGAAGAAAGTTGGAATAACGTGTCCATTAGTCTATATAATCAGAAAGAATGTCGTTATTACTTCGTACGGTGAGTTAAAGCAACGATTGTCTAAAATTCCACGGTAAACAATCTGCAGGGCCTAAAGTAATGGTAACAGTAACTAACAAATGATTGTAATTTATTTAATAATGCAATTTAATGTTTTTAGCGATTAACCGGGAAGTGGGGTGCATTGCACCCTAATCACATATTTCCCATAAAATTCTGAGGTTATGAAATGTTTTCATCTTGTCCAACCGTGACTTTTCCTAACTTACAAGTCTACAAATGCTGTTAAAATTATTTCTTTCAATATTAATCACATACAGAATTACGTCAAGGTTTACGTTAGACTGACTGTACCCCAAGATAAACAGGTATGCATTTGTACATGAATGATCCCTTTGGTCTATGTTATTAGGATAATTAATTTGATTTCCTGTAATATGCCATGAATATATTATAATACGATACTGAATATGAACAGAAAAGTTCTGAGAAAAGCAGCAATAGTTTGATTGGACAATACTGAATAGACACAGTATCATATAAACATATCGTATATTGCAATTATTAACTCAACAGGGTCGATGTTCCCCCAGAAGCCAAGTCAACCATTGAAAGAAAGAAAGGTGAGTCACAGCAAGTTCTATTACAGTAAGAACTAGTTTCTTTGTCGTTTCTGGGATAAAAAGGAAACACGGTTCTACTATTGGACTCGTTCTCCAAGATTGGGTCACACGAAGAAGCCAACTCTAAACCTAATCAGGTGTTGGTCTATAACAAGAATAAATCAGGCGTTGACAACATTGATAAATTCCTTCAAGTCATGTCAATGAAGCGGAAATGTCGAGATGGCCTTATGGGTTTGTCATGAATCTGCTGAATATTGCAGTACTGAATGGTATATATACATATTCAAAAATACCAGAGAACTCCAGAGATCACAATTGCAGTACCTACACTTTAACTTCCTCATAGCTAGCGGAATGCAGCTGATCGACGCGCATGTACGTCAACGAGCGACTTCAGCTGCTGGCAATCAACCAAATGTGAAAGCTGCATTGCACATAATGGGCAATGTTGTTCCACAACCAATCCGACTCGACGAAAAAGCTGCTGCTCAGATGATTATACTCCCAATACAACAACGATGTGGTCTCTGTGACCGGAAGTAAGGGGTCGGTTGTTCTTGATGTCGACATCCCATTTGCAAGACACACAGGTGTCACAGGTGTTAACAGTGCCACTAATAGAGACATAACCATTTTAAAAAGGTGGATCAGAATTAATTTTTTAATAGTATAATGGTTAATAGGAAATAAAAATATAATAATTTAATACATTAATAACGATTTTAAATTCACAAATAGGTCGAATAATACATACTTAGAACTTAATAATTGTATCAATAATAATAATATCTGTTTAAATGACAGCTGGGGTAAGAAATTGCTAAATCCATATTTTTGTTACTCATTAATAGTAGAAATTGTTATATTTATTATAATGCATTGCGCTAACGACATTAAAGATTAAACAATATTACATTTCCCGAATATGTATTATTTTCATTAAACTATATATATAAATGTAACACAACAAATAAAAAACCATATGCACATAAACATATTATTAAATTACAGTTAATTCAACGATTCAACTTTTTAACAATCAAGAATGTAGTAATAAAATAATAGATAAACTACCTTTAAACCGAATAAATACCTTTTGCATTAGAACAGAATTATCTCCCTCTGCTGTGCAGGCAGCATGTGCGAGACCAATAAAGGTACCGAAACGATTGGCAGAAAGGTATCCCTGACCACCGCATCGTTCTCTGCAAACAGAAACAAGTTCTTCAAGATGCCAGGAAGCTAGCGGTTTGATGGCGCAACACATGGTAACCACTTGAGCATGTTCGCTACCGTCTTCTTTCTATAGAAATCAGAGTAAAATTTGAATATTAAAATAGAACTGCATATATTAATTAACAGCTGTGCTCAATATGATAGGTATTGAATATCTAATTAGATACACTTTTGACACACAAAAGAAAGAAAATGTCGCACATTATCACTTGAGTCAACCATATTATACTTATATATATATTATATCAGTCCGAGCCCAAAACTATAATATACATTAAAAAAATCAAAATAATTATCAACAATCTAAGCATCAAGTATTGAATATTCCTTACTCTGTGATCTTAAGGTCATGAAATTAAATAATACATAGTATACTGGAATAAAAAACTACTAAAACAAATCAACAATTTGAAAATAAATAGAATGAAGTCCAACGTTGAAAAATGATATAACACAATAATTTACTAGAAACCAAAACACCAAATTTTATATTAGTGATTCACCTGAAAAGCGTAGCGATCCTTAACATAATCAAGGCCAAAGTTGAGAGCATAGGTGCGGGCAAGAAGAGGCATTAGAGCGCGCTGTTGGAGCTGATAGCCGAGAATTGGTGTGTCAGAGCGACCCTTAGGTCCAACAGTGAGTCGAGTTGCTGAATAGCGGAGGGCGATGCTCAAACTCGCTTTCGATCCACCCTGAAAAGGGAAAATATATATAATGACGCTTAAAACAGGGATGTGATTGCATTTTACCAATTATTTCTATACACTAAATGATGATAAGTACAAAAAACTTAAGAAAGTTTTAAATGAATTGTGGATGCTGAGAAATAAACTTGTATCAGAGGAAACATGTTAAAATGTGTTCCTTAACGTGGAAATTCTATTAGACTACGATTTAAAAAAAATTCCCGAAAAAGTGGATTAAGTGTATTGGATTTGGCAAAATATTACAATAACAAAAGGAACTTGCTTATATTAAATTGTCCATTTAAAAATAATCCCACTGTACCTAGTCTATATATTTTTTCATGCTAGATGTTTATTTAATTCGCACTATAAATTTGTTTAATAAAAGCTCAGCTAGTTGTCAGGACACATCATTTTTAGATAAAAGGTTTTTATTCCTTATTCCGGAGTTCATGTACTCATGTGAATGATTCTGACTGTACCGAGGTATTGAATTACATTATATTGTTTTTTGTGAAACCCGGGACATAAGATGAGAGTATAATGGATTATAAATTTTATTATTTTATTTATTATTTCAATTTGAATGAATATCTTGTAGAATTAAGACGTAAACATTATAATTCAAAAATTAATTGTTACGCTCTCGCCAGAAAGATACGTAGGTCATCTAAACATTTCAATTAAATTAGTGTTTATTAATTGATTGTACCCAAATAAATATATACCATCTATTAATACTAAATGCGTTTAACAATACTTGCACTATGAGCTAAAATAAATGGTAAAATATAATAGCAACATAAAAGCAGCTGCTATGAATAGTTTGTATTTCAAATACAATACAGATTACTAATAACGTGTAAGCCATATCTTATTATAGAAAGCAAATATATTACTTTCAAACATAGAAAGTAAAATCGATAAATTAAGAAATACACATTTTCTAAGTTTGTTAACTAAGCAGTTAAAATTCCATTTTCATCACAAACTGACGTATAGCATAAACTTATATCTATCATCTATTAAGACAACTATACAAATCATATTTATACTATGTTTTTTAGTTATACAAACAAAAACGAATAACTTTTTTCACAAAAACATGAAAAATAGCAATCAAAATAATATTTTTTTAAATACACCACAAAAATACGAAGAAAAAGTTAAATGCTCTTCAATGGAGAGCAAGATTTTTTATGTATAGTGCAGAGAAACACAATATAAAATGGCATCTATGTGCACACAGACTGAAGGTGTGAGACTAGCCACAAAATCGTTGAGATGGGAACCAAGTTAAATTAGATTGACGCTCTCCAAAAATATATTTTACATGTCAAAGATGAGGACGAGCAATATGGATCAGCCAAAAATAAATCCATAACATGTTAAAACCACAATTGGCGGTAGCTTTTCCAAACACGACTGCTGCATCATACTTTGTACACAAGAAAAGTTGATGCAGAGCGATGTTGATATCTGTCGCCAGCAAGATGACTCTCTGAACCATAGTACTTTTTTTACAATATAATTCTGCTTCTCACACGGCAGCTAAAATTAAACTTTTTATCCAAAATTAAGACTGATGTATCCAAATGATCAGTTTTCCAATTTAATCAAGAATCTCTGGTTATACATCCAATAGCAGATTAACTATTCATTGTGAGATCCATAACTATGTTAAAATTTGTACTGCGATACAAAATGAATGGAGTACAATGCCTGTTGACGTGATCGACAACTTACTACATTAACGAATAAATAGTCCGAAGAAGTCATTCCGAACACATGGGATTCTAACCATTATTAAATTATAATTCATAACCCAAGTATTATTACATTATATAAGAATACATCAACAGCTATTTTCAGGGCCATCACATACACATTGATTGCCATATATAGCTGTCAACATGAAGTACTATACATGCAGTATGAAATTTCACAGTATGGTAGTTTTTACTATAATTATAATATCTTAATAAATAAATTAAAAAATATATTTATATAATATTGGTACACTCGACGGGGTATATATTATAATTTAGTACTCTGATTATAACTACTTATATTATGTTGATATTAAAATTAAGAATCTCGAAATGTAGTTACATTGTAGAATATACTATATGAGTTACATACCATGCACATGCTAGCGATACAAATTCGTCCAGAAAGCAATTGGTCAGCAACTGTCAGGAAACGGGCCCGATTGTTGGTGATACTCGTTTTAAAAGTTCCATCATCACTGACGTCAGAATATCTATTCAAAAGAGCAGTTCGAGGCACGCGTACCTTGTCGAAGGTGAGTTTAGCGTTATCTACACCGTTGAGACCCATACGATAGCCCATGTCTTCCACTTTCACACCCGGCATAACCTGTAAAGACGATTTAAAAAAAAACAAAGTCACATTTGAAAATAGTTCCAATTTAAAGAGACCTCTAGATTGAACGAGCCCGAATATTTTTTTGTTTACCTATTTTAATGAACCTGTAAATAACTAAAACAAAAAGTAAATAACTTATAAAATGCAGCAATTTGTTAATTCAGAAATTATATGTACAATTTCAGGTACTAAACCAATACGTATTACAAGAATTATAATGAAATCATAGTATAGAAAAACTTATAAATTATTATATCAGCACCTTAAGCTGGTTATCCCGAATGGGCACCAGAATACCGTGAATTCCATGATTTTCCCCGCCAACACTAAGCTGTGCAAACACGACACAGTGCTTGGCGTGAACTGCTCCATTTGTGATCCAGTATTTCTGCGCAAGAGGAGTGGGTGTGTCGATAATGAATTCTTTAGTAGCCGGATCATAAACTGCCGTCGTCTCCATTTCTACCGCATTGTTTCCATAGCCAAGCTCTGTTAGACCAAAACAACCGACATCCTATAAAATAAAAGACAGTAACTAAAATAGTAAATAGAGTTATTCGCATAACCCTATAGACACCTTAAAATGTTACAATTTCAAAATGACTACAAAATATAGCTTAATGCCTTGACGTGTGCATAAGATAAAACCAATATATATATACAGTCCTGGTTGAAATAAAACGAACGACGCCCTCTACAATTAAAAACAAACAAACAAATAGTGGATGACCTAAAAATTGTCGCGTTTTTTGCATTGGGGGGGGGGGGGGGGGTGTTGAATTCATAGTTTTTAATTTAAGACAAACGGGAATAAGATGAAGAATAGTCTCTAATCGGTCATTGTAAAAATATTTTGTAGATATGAAGATTACCAAAAATATAATAGAATTCCATAACTTTTAAATAATGAGTGTAAACATAATTAAATAAAACACAATATATTTTTTCCAAAATGAAACTTATAGTACATCTAGACGATGATATATGCAACTTACATAAGAAAAGCAGTCGAAAATAAGCTTACTTTTATGAACTATCTAGAAATAGATTCAGAAACCAACAAAACAACTAACTAGAACCGACCAGAAACTAACCTCTAGAGTGTCGATTCCCGCGAGGAGAAGGTCATGATGTGGCTGTGTTCCCAGTCTGAGAACAGTGCCCCCAAACAGATTGAATTGCACTGTCATCTTGACGGTCATTGCTGGGTCGATGATGGCAGCCAATTCGTGACAAGCAAATATACGAAGAGGATTGTTTCGAAAATCGAGAACTGAGATAAATTTGCCTGAGCAGATCCTTTGGAGCCGAGCTAAGGCCACTTCACGTTCTTCCGCCAGAGAGATGTTATATCTTAAAGGAAAGAAAAGAAGATCACATTATCAAGTAAAACAACTCATATACTGAGAAACGTTGTACTACAAAAACGTTAACTAAAAGTTAACTAATCTGAAAGCTAAAATTATTCAAAAACACCTACTTGGGGATCATAACTGGATCTGACAAAAATTGTCTGAATTCCTGACGCATGTTATGGTTGTCATGGTCAAGAAGCTCCCTCATTTTACCAATGTCAAACTGTCCTGCTGGTTTCTGATATTTGTCACGCAGTTGACCAGGCGATTTTGTGGATGAATATGCTACAATTTTTTGTGGTAGGTATGAAATCCTATGAGATACAGCCACGTACTTGGAAAGCTTGAACATTTTTCTGGAAATATTAATGGATAAAATTTATAGGTACCAAATAAGTCCTATATACATTCATTTAAATTAACATACTTGTTTAACTACTTTACAAATAATGGTGTTAAGTATTATCAATTATATAAATGTGTATCTTGACCATGCTATAAAGAAGTCTTGGGTCTAAATATTTAAGTTTTATATACTTCTTTGAAACATTACAACAAATTCTAATTTAAGAAGAAACATTAATTCTGGCATGATCAAAGTAATTTTTCGAAATATACCTATTAGTTTAGTACAATATATTATCATTATTTTTATTAAAATTAGTGTTTATCTGAAAATAAAATCAAAGGGACATGTAAGGCAACACATTTTTTAAATGTAATATTTACTTTTTAATCTATGTATTTTAGTCATTTTAGTTAGGATAATTTATGATACTTATTTTAAAATTTCATTAATAATGTAAATTTAATTCATTATTTGATTTGGTTATTTAATTTATTAAACTAAATAAATAAATAATTATAGTAAATAAATAATAATAATTATTATTAATTAAATAAATTATTTAATTTGATTTGAGTATTGTTTTCAACTTAAGTTGTTGTAATTTTCTTGAACATTAGGTACAATTCTCAAAATAAAAATTTGTTTCACACCAGATTCTTCAAATTGGTTTTTTATTGATGTTGAAGATGAAATGGAAAAAATAGATAAACAGACTTTAAGGAAACCTCCACCTCCCTCAATTCTAATTCTGAATAGTAGTTTTTCTTTTTTTGTTCATCATACTCTCTACAGTTGGTGACAGCTGCAATTAATACATCAACATTTACACAAAGAACAGACCATCTTGGAGTTTTTCAAATACAACATTCTTCTCCTTTCCAAAAAATTCATTTTTTACAGAAAAAAGGGTCTAATTTATGCAGCTCTGTTTTGAGGTTTATTTCAAATACTGTTTGTGATATTTCACCCTGTAAATGATGAGATAGCTTCAAAGTTTCTGTTACTGAAATTAAGATCTTGTTGTATTTTTGATATGCTGTCATATGAAAAAAGTGATTGAGTTTGATCTGAGATGTGCTGAGCATTAGGTTCAATTACTCTGAGCTCATGAACCCCTCCTGGTGATGTAAGCTTCAGGATATTTGTTGATTTTGCAGTCATTTGTTCTTTCAAAACAATAAATGCAATCTGCTCTGCAGATGTAGAGTGACCATCTACAATTAGTTCTTTCAGATTTTCATATCTTGTGGATGCGCTGCATGTGTGGGGCTTTCCAGTAACAAGCTCTGTGAGGCAGTTTGAACATAACTTGAGGGCCATTTTTGTTTTGTTCTGCTTCATAGCAGTAACTTTAATAGCTGCCAGATAACCAGGTGTTTTTTCACTACTTCTGGATGTATTACCTCAGTGGCAACATTCAGTTTTTCTATGCAACAAACTAAACAGCACATATTGGATTTGACCTTGTTATTTTAGGTTCTGCAGCAATAGTGCTATAGATAGTCATAAACTTGTATGGACTTTGAAAAATCACTATTGTTGTATTTTTCAAAACAAATCTACATGAAGAGCACATAGAAATTGGTAAGTGTGTCTATAGAGTCATGGCCATTCATAACAAACTTATTGATTAACTCATAATATTTCAATTTGAGGAGATGCATATTTTTTGTTTGGTCATGGAGAGCAAACAGATTATAGTCCAATAATCATCAAGATGCTTTTGTGGGCTTGTAGATGGCATATTTTAATTTTTGTACATGTTTTGAACCCATGGAAAAGAAGTTCTCTCGTTTTTGGGTTTCTGTGCATATTACAGACAGTTTTGTAAGGATTTTGCTAAAAATTGCTAATTCTCTGTATATGCTATTGCAGAAAAATGAACTGTTTAAATGGACAAAAGAATGCCAGCAGGCATTTGATATGTTAATTAAAGCACCGATTTGGAGTTGTCCACAGAAAAAAGGTTAGTATATTATCAAAGTAGATACTAGTGATAAAGCTATAGGGTGCGTTTTATTACAAGAACAGGATGGAAAGGAGAAAGTTATAAGTTATGGTAACAGATGTTTTACAGGACTAGAAAAGAATTGGTGTGTAAGATGTTTGCAATGGTATATTTCGTGTTGTGTTTTAAATATTATTTATTGGGATCAAAAATTTATTTGTAGAACTGATCACTCAGCTTTGCAGTATTTAAAAAGTTTTAAAAATCCAGTGGAGCAGATTGCACACTGGATCACTCAATTAGCAGAGTTTGATTTTGATATAGTATATACCCCAGGTACAAAGATGGTAGTAGCAGATGTGTTGTCTAGAAAAGTTAAGTGTAATAAGAAATGCTGTAAAGAAATAGCAGCAATTAGCCTACATTCAGGTGAGTCAATAGGGTTTTGGTCGCCTGCAAGGGTGCAGAAAAGCCAAAGAGATGACACTGATATTGCTAGTGTGTATAAATTATTAGAAGCGGGTGTAGAGGATATTGCAGCGAAATCGTTTAAATGTCGAAGGTTATTAGAAAAGCGGGATAGTTTATATCTTAAAGATAGAGTTTTATATATTCGGCAAAGTAAAAATTGTTTTGAAAAGCACTTGATATGTGCTAGTGAGGAAATGAAAGCCGATATATTGCATTTATGCCATGATGAATTGGGTCACCTGGGGGGTGACAAAACGAAAGAAAATATAAAGGAAAGATTTTATTGGATTAATATGGGCTGTGAGTTAGACCTATATTGTCGATGCTGTGAACCTTGCTATAGGAGAAAGAGACAGGGTCAGCATAGAGTTGCTCCAATGGTGGTTTCGGGAGTTGGGTTTCCTGGGTAGAGAATAGGGATGGATATTTTACGTCCCTTACCTATTGGTCAAAAGGGAAACCAGTATATTTTCGTTATTTCGGACCATTTTACTAAATATTCAGTAGCCTGTGCGGCGCTGCCGAATTAGCGAGCCGAGACGGTGGCTAGAGCATTTATGCATAACTGGGGAACTTCTTTCGGGTTTCCGAACACTATATTAACGGATAAAGGTACCAATTTTTGCTCTGAATTATTAGAAGAATTGTGCAAGATTATTGGGATTGCAAAACTTATTACAACCGCATATCACCCACAAACCAACGGGGAGGTTGAAAAATTTAATGGAGTATTATGCAAGATGTTCACGCACCGGTAGCACACATTAACATATTAACAAATTAAACGTACCATGGTCGCTCATATCTGTGGGAACACTGATGTAATGTACAGTGAGATATGTATTTTAAATATATTTACATATATGGAATATACCTATTAACGAGTAAAACGTACATTTGGTAAAATAAGTAATTATTTGGGAGAAATATAGCAAATAAATCATATAATATATCAGGTGAAAAATATATTAATTTTCGATTATTAACCCTATTGTGCGTACATATTTGATGTTTTTCTAATTGTTTTTTATATAGAAATAAACAATATATATATGAAGTTGCTAATACAGTTTTAGTGTTTATATTGTTCATGAAATCGCTAGTATGTTCATTATCGTTTTTTATGTTATCAACCTCTCATATTTGTCACATTAAAGACTCAAATCCAATTATTCATAGAATTCAACTTAAAAAATTATAATTCACCTTTGTTTTGAAACTGATTTCTTCATTTTTCACTAATTTTTCATTGCCTTTTACCTATAATTTATGATCAGTGGATAAAACAATAATTAAAATCTAAAGCGGTATTCGATGGAATAAACCATCGGTTAATTAAGCTTCGCTTCGGTTAATTACTCATGGAATGATCCTATAGATATCTTAATTATTATATATAATCCACTGAAGTACACACATACAATTATGTATATACGCTCTCAATATATAAATTTGAAATCAGCTAATTAAATCCAATTAAAATTTTCTTTCTCAATGATTTACACAATTTCAGTTAATTTTATAAAAAATAATAGAATATTAGTTTGATAATACAATTATTCTTGAAGGACTTTAATTTAAATTCGAACTCTTATTAAAAAAGATCAAAAATAAGAGGTAGTGGATGTATTTATAAACATAAAAAAGGAACTAACATATTAAATTTTGACTAGCTTAAACAATGTCATTCATAGAAATTAAAAAATCTATTTATATCTCTATGATGTCATTATAATATACAAATGGTAGAGTAACATATACGAGTATATAAATACAGTCAATAATTGGAATTCAAACAATATATTTTTGTTATCTTGATTTATTCATAAACCAACAGACAAAAGAAAATATAATTCAACACGCATATAAATCACCAATAAGAGTATAAAAAATGTCTAAACTGTAGAATCTACAAGGTATGCATAATATGTACAAAAGATAGAAAACTGATCACATTTAAGTAATTGACATGTTTGAAGAATGTGAATTAGAAGTTTCGTTTAAAATATTCCAATATTGTAGTCTTAAGTTTTTGATAATACAATTATAGATAACATCATTAATATTTAAAAATGACGATAATCCGATCAAACTTTTTCTTAAGAAAAATTACCTATTAAACAAATCTATATAAAATTAATCATTGTATAAATTTATTAAAGCCAAGAATGTATACGTATGTTATTTTCCTATTAAAAAATCTACTAATGTGATACAAAGTTCAATAAACAATATGAAAATATTATTGATGAGAAAAAACAAAAGTTTTATTGATTTAGAGCGAATTTTGAGACCAAACGCCTGTTCGGATTTGAGGAAATTTTGAAAATTGTTGATCGTCAAAATCGATAAATCTATGGTCTGTCTGTGTCCTTTGATCAGCTAAGATCATGCACTAAATACAAGGTTTCGTTGCCTCAGATATGAAGCTTAGATTGAGTTCAGCGGGAGAAGGAGAGTGGTCTATTCGTCGACATTTTCTTGGATTAGCTGTAGGAGTTTTTAAATGCGAAGGAAAATTACTGCTAGCTAGTTCACATTTGTGTCACACAAGTTTTTCGTTTGCAAATCTGTAAAATAAAATATATTAAAACAGTATATAATTACAATAAACAAAGATGATACATGTAGGTAGATATATTACAAGGCAAAATATTTTACTTAAATAACAATTTCAACTTGAAATGCAAGGTTAAAACATTTGTTAAAATTTAAAATTATACACAACTATATCTAATATTGGCATGTACCAACTTAATTGACTAAAAAAATCGATACATAATTTGATTCTTAGTGTTAAAAATAGCAAAAAGGATATAAACAAAATAAATCTATATTTTAGTTTTTTTGAAAAAAAGGTTCCATATCTTATAATATTAGTGGTTTATCTTTTAAACTACAGTCTACAAAGTTACATATTTGAATTTCCTCTATTAATTTTACATACTATGTACAAAATTTGAGCATATTTGTCTGTTCTACTTTTGAAACATTAAAATATTTCTAGAAAAACTGTACTAAAACCAAACCTGTATCCAACATAAGGCAATATTTTTTGTAATTATAATATCAAAGTATTTAACATAATGTTGCCTAAAGGTAAAGTAGTCTAGTATATATTTAGTTAGTATGGTAAAGTTTAAAAGTACTTGGTTAATAGAATTTTATATAATTTTTTTAATTCAAAGTTTTGTAATGTTATTTCCTCTAAACCAGTTTCTGACTCATGTAATTTTATTAATATTCCTTTCATTTATATTGACTCTGTAATCCTTAGAAAAAAACTTTCTTGCATTTTTCTCTATGATAATACTAATGTTTCTTTCTTCTTTTCCTGTATTAAAGTTGGGTCTTATTTTTCTCAAGATAAAACTGATATTCAATTAAAGAGTGATGTTATTTATTATTATATTTGTCAGGGTGATCCTGATATTTCCTATATTGGAAAAACTAAACATCATTTCAGAAAAAGAATATTAGAACATTTAAACTCTTCTCAGTTGCCTATTAATCTCCACATCCTTTCCTGTAATAATTGTACTCTTCCTCAAAATACAGGGTGGCCACACTAAAGTCCAAATTATTTTCCCTGACTTTCCATGATTTCATGGTTTTCTGGTCACCCTGATCATAGGAAGGCCAG
>JAYRBW010119634.1:0-17201 GCA_036023295.1 Invenusta paracnida
ACACAATCCCGCGCACTTTTAAATTTGAATTTGGCGCAAAGAATTTTGTTTAAATAGATAAAAATAATTAATAATTTAAATTTGGCGCCACATAATCCCACGCACTTTTAAATTTGAATATAGATAAAAATAATTAATAATTTGAATTTGGCGCCACACAATCCCGCGCACTTTAAAATTTGAAAAAAATTTTGGCGCGAAATTCAAAAAGTACTTTACTCGAGTGGGTGGGGGGTCTTTGTTCTCGAAATGCGTGTGCGTGGGCGGAGGGGGGGTCTTTGTTCTCGTGACACACCTTCCCTACTACTAATCTTTAAAAAAGATTGGTATATATTAAGTATTTTATAGCACGAAAAATACGCTAGAGTAGACGCAAGCTATTTTAACACCGCAGAAGGAAATCTGGTTTACAGAATGCATGACGTCATGACAAATTTTAGAATTCCACTTAATGACATTCAAGTCTGGTAGCTAGAGAAAGCGAGAGAGAGACAGAGAGAGATCCTATTAGGTCATAGCTATTACACAGTTGTTATATTTTATTAGACTCGAAAACTAAGTAAACAGGTTTTTTAAATCCGAAGACAGAGAGATCGTAACTATTAGCAAACTAATCGATTGTAGTTGTTTCCTTGAGGAGTAAGGTACATTTTCTCTAAAAATACTTGTTTCTAATAGGATATTAACGGATTTTATTACCGCAACGAAGATGTGCGAACTTCTGCTTCTAGCATGCAGTGTTAACTGTCCATGTCAAGTTTACTAAAACGTCTCTCTTGAATCTTGACTTAGTTTCTGTGGCCTACTTACCTGGCCCAATAGGCAGGAGGTGTCAAATTCCAGAGCTTTGTCAGTTTGGTTGAGAAGGAGGTTCTGTGGAAGCGAATATACTCCGATGCCATCTGGAGGCTTTATGTTCGTGCCAACAGGGATCACAGTTATTTCCGTGGCTGGAACAAGATCTATGTCAAGGCGGTCAGTTTGATAATTATTACTTATGCATTATAATAAAAACACTTTTTAGAAGAATACAATAATATCAAAGAGAGTAGATTAGAACAAACAAAGAGAAACCATGATTTATAATGAACACAATCAATAACTGCAATCTTCCGCATTATTATTCAAACAATTATTTGTGAAATATTGCCTAAAGAAATATATTAAAAAGCCACTATAAATTTAACAAAGAATATTTATAATATAAAAATATACTATTTTGTATAATAAATAGTCTTTGTTAAATTATTTATGGCTTTCTAGTTTAAAGTAAAATTTAATTTTTTTTTTAAATACAAAATATTATGAAAATACATTTTTACATAATATATTACTTTAAAATAATTTAGTAATAATATGGAAATTTTACACCTATTAATTTACCAGACATCTCACCTTTAAGCCCGCAAAGCTTTTCGCGGAAGTCTAGAGCGCTTGGTGGGCTTATCTGACTCTTTAAAAGAACTTCTGTTAGACCAAGGCACTGAGGTACCCTTTTCGGCAAGAGTTTTTCAGCCTCCTGTCGGGTAGCTAAGATTGGTTTATCCGACTCTGTTGCCTGATGTAAGAGGCAGATTATGAGAGTTGAGACAAGATCAGAGACATCGCGTCGGGCAGAGGGCAGTCCAGGGTCGTCCAAATGTGCTCGGTAGAAGGTTCTGAGTTGAGAAAAGGTAGCGAAAAATTAATTAGTCCAACTATGCAGATATAGGTAAAAGTAGAGAACATCTATCTATTTTCTATGGTGCGTGACTTATGAGAACACCCTGTATATCAACCTACATTATGTATATTTATAAAATGATCCTACATAGTATTCATAAACTAATTCATATAAAAATGTTTCCAAAATCGAATCGCAAACGTAAAAAGGGAACATACTCCGTGAGCTCTTTGCATCGTCCTGGATCACCAAGTTTGAGTTGGCATTGTCCTCTCCGATAGACGACGATTAGGTTCTTGAGAATTACACTGTCATGAGTTACAAAGAGGAAGTTATGCTGAAGGAAGAAAGAAGCGACGGGGGAGGGGAGAACTCAATGAACCATTGGAAAACATAGTCGGACATTTTGAAGATAAATACAAATTCAGAATTACGCAGAAATAATCAAAAATATTTTAAATGGATACCATAATTTTACGACCAGAAGTCAACTTCTCGCTAAAGTACCTATAAAATAAGTTAAACATGAAGTTACGATAAAAAATACGTCATATTTACGTAAACATACACTGCATAGGTCATATTTATGTATACATACACTGCATAGGTCATATTTATGTATACATACACTGCACAGGGAGGATACACTATATACTAAAGAAGCTGCGTAATGATATTTATATTCACAATGTTGAGCATGTCATTGAACCTTTTCTGTGAATTCTAGGCTAACCTAAGATGACAATCACTGACTAAAACTATAGTTAGAAAATTTGGCTCAAGATCTTTTGAAGTTCATCAAAAGAAGAGACACTGCACAGGTATTCACTCTCTTAACTACTTGTAATTCTGTTATTTGATATTTAAAAAAATGCTTAACACTTTTTTTTCTGAGTATCCCTATATAGTTTAAATGCTTTTTGGACTTCAAAGACCAAATAACTAACCAAATAATCGAGGGCAGTGCAGATATTGCAGGCCTGGTCCAACAGGAAGGACAAAGTGATTGGTTGCTCCCGATCAGGATGTACAAGGAAGACTTGGAGTCCACAGGTTCCTAGTTCCATAGCAAGTTGGAGTGGATGAAGCGTGAAGCCCTGTATCCAGATGATGTGTTCGTGCCGCCATCCAGCCATTCGGTCCACTATCTTGAGCAGCCACTGTGGTTGAAAATGACGACACATCGATGAAACAATATATACATGTAAATTAATGGAGAATATAGTTGGGTAATTACAACCAAGAGAGGGGTACCGAAATACAATTCAGGTTATACTTCAAAAAAAGAAATCTAACATAATATTATTAATTAAAGATTGGGAAATACTACAAAAAAATTAATTTACGAATTAATTTATTGTAAAAAGATATACGAGAATTCATAACTACATACAGTAATTCTAAAAACTTTTAAAGCGACTTTACAGTTTTCATACAATTTTGCAAGTATTTGTGAAACAAAATATTAATAATACTTTCTATACATTTTGCAGCATTCATAACATAGAATAAGCAGCATAATTTCCAGAAAAATACCCACTACACTTCTCAAAGAATGATAATACTCATAATTTTTACGTACCTAATTTACGTACATATCTAAAGTAGTAAATTTATTACGCCAGACTGAATACATTGTTATACATTCAGCAAATTACAAGAATCATACAAATTTCTACATGATAAAGGAATTTCGTCACATAACATAGTAATAATAACATTTGTGAAAATTTGCCAGTCTCTTATTTTAGGTTCATGCTAAATATTTTTGAGTTCATCATTCAAAGAAAATCCAAATCTAAATTTAGGTACAATTCCCCTACACCTGGCCACCTTGTAAAGTATGGAGGGAGATGAGGCAAATGTGATTTCTTAACAAAATTCTGAGATTAAAAGTTGATTCTGAGTTGCATATCCTAAGCCATATGTGATATTTTGAACTTTTTTGAATCGTTATGTGCTGGCATGCAATTACACCTATACAAACATACACTGTTCTATAGGATTTAAATAGTTTCAATAACACAGGAACCAATAATACTAACTTAATTGTATATTATTAGAGACGATTCACAAATCGTGAGATCTCTAGAGGATTAATAATAGCCACAGAGGAGGTGGATTTCACGAACTACAATTTACTATGTCAAATATACAAATCTACTAAGAGGGCGTTTCGGGAACTACAAATTTCCCAAATACTATTACAAACGATTTTTACAAATCTACTAATGAAAATCTACGTGGTTGGGTTTCACGAAATACAAATCACAAGTGGGTCACGTAAATTGTAGTAAAATTTCGTAACTATAGAGCGTGACGTATTTCGTAATAAAGCGTTAGTAAATTTGTAATCTTAGTAAATGACAGTGGCTATAAGTTTGTGTTTGGTTGGATTCTTGTTCTTTCGATGCTTGAAATGACCAGTGTCGACCGAGACATTTCAAAATTCGTAATTAGTTTCTTCTTGATGACTTATATTTATTAAGATTGACATGGGCCACAGTGGAAACAATAATTTCAGGGATTGAAAGTGATCTCTATCCTCATTACTTATAGTACCTGAAGTTTATGCATAGGTTATTCTCAAATTCCATAAATAACATTTATTTATAGGGATTATATTATTCATTGTAAATATTAATCAATTAACTAGTATTATACGATTCTCGATGTTGTACTTTTTTCAAGATTTGTTGATATTAAAAATGCAATTTACTATTGTAATTAGTACTTTTAGAGGATACGCCATAATATAATGGTTTTTTAAATAAAAATGCGATTAATGTGTACATACTATTATATATATATATGAGTGATATATGGAATAGTGTTTGCAGTAGAAGAATTTTATTATAGCAGGTTGCAACCAGAAGAAATGACAAACATTTCTATGACATGAGTGCTTATTTTCAAGTGGCTTATCTTTGTGGAGGGAACATTGGCACTAAGTTTCATGAGATTCAGGATAAAGTATTTATTTTAAGACACCTATTACATCTAATCACTCAAGCGAAGAGAGTTCAAGAACAATGAAAATATTTTATATTGAAAAAAAATAGTTCACTATTGATATATATTCCCATATAAATAACATAAAAATAAGACAGATTAAATACATATATATAGAGTATCGGGAAAGCATTTTATATTTGTCTGATTTCATTAAAAATACTTTGATTGACATAATAATTAAATATCATTTCCAAGCTCCATAACAAATAATACACAAATGGTTTTTTAAATAACTGTCGATAATGTATACCGCTCTTTTCCTTGTTCAAATCCAAAATACGTCATTACATATTTTTTTGCGACGGATGCTTTTAAGTATATATCAGAGACAACTTAAACACATTTAGATGTCCATGGCATACATATAAATAGTTTTTGTTTATGATATACCTAGGTATAACCATAGATTAACAATACATCTGCTGTTAGTCTATGGGCATAACACTAAGGTATAACATAAACAAAGCAATTTATATCTATGGTCCCTGGTATAACACAAAGGGTTTCCTTAATTTGCTTCGCAAAAATAAATCTAAACTTAATTTACACTGTCCAATCGTATGAAAATACAGTGCGATACAAAAAGGATTTATAGATTTATAAGTTTTCCCACAACTCATATTTGTAGTTCGAGTTGATCAGGGGTAGTCCAATACACGCCTGGTGATTGGACGAGATACAGTATATCACAATTTTAACTTTAATGTAAGGTTACTTAAGCATTATCATAACCTGTTTAATAAAAAAAAAAAATTTTAAAGACTATTTATAAGAATAGTTAGACCTAACCACTCACAGTTGGGTCTCCAACTTCAATCGAGTCGGTGGTTTTTCTGATTTTGAGTGCCATAAAACGATCACATGAGAGCATTGTAGCGGGGATTGTTTCCGAGAATATCCCCTTCAGTGACTCTGGAATTATTTTGAAAGAAAAAAGACAGTTTACAGATGTTTTACACTAATGACTTAAAAAGTTGTAAACTAAAAATTTATCACGATTATATCTTTTAGAGCTTGTATTTATAAATGATTAAGTTATATTCAAGGTTAACACACAAATACACTATTTGTAAATGGAGTTTAGATAAGCTAAAGAAACAGCTGACTTTCAGTGTTGTTCTTGATAATTAAGACGTTAGATAAAACATATATATCCACAATTCAATCGATATTAAATTTGTTAGCACTACTTTTTTGTATGAAGAAGAATTATTAATAAGAATAATAACATAATTTTTTGTGTATAGCATTATAACTCATTATATAGTTGCATTATATGTCATCTTATTAATTAAACAGTACAACATCTAATTAAAAAAGTACATTAGTTACTCACGATTAAATTAAACTAAAGAAAACTATTATGAAAACTCACCATAATTTTGAACGAAATCTTCTGAATTTAGTTGACGGAGTTGCGTTGAAATAATGTTAAAAGGACGCACTGAAAAAACAACAAAAAAACAACAGATGATTTATTAATTATAGTTAAAAGTATACGTTATAGTTATACAAATTAATTGGAAACAAAATTAATATAAAAAAAACACATTGGAAACAAAAACATATTTAAAACCAGACTTCACTGTTCGGATTCCAATTTGGGTTGCACTCAATTTATAAAGTTAGCAATTACGATTATAGTAAACCTGACCTCCATTGAGACAGACAACAATAATATTATAACATAATATTATATGTATTTAGGTATTATATAACATATTTTAAAACTTTAAAACATAATTTTAAACTTTAGATAATTCGTCAACTATAAGCCTAGTGTATTTTACAGAAATATTATTTATCGAGTAAATAATTGCTTTTAGTGAAAAATCACAACTTCCTTAATCTAATATATGGTAAGGATTACTTCACATAAAATGTGACAAAATAATTAAAATGTCTGCAAGATTAATCTTGTACGATTATTGAATTGTTATTCAAATTCTAAACTGATAATTAAATGCACATATTATCAAATACCAGTACTTGAGCTCATGCAAGTGGTACTTCGATAAACAATCAATACTATAAACACTCCCGAACTAACATCTAATCGATAGAACATCCAAGCCCACAGAGTAATAATAGAGATTTTTAACTCTGATTGATTTCATATTATTCACCCCGTTGTAAAATTGTGTCAATAGAAAATCATTATATTTAAATAAATTTTGCATAAATGGGTAAAAAGTTAATAGTATTATTTATGTAATTTCATAATTTTTTTCCTTTAAACCATATTTATTATTTGAAATATACTGTATTTAAAGCATTATTTTACAAAATATTTATGGTAATAAAATAATATTATCTAACTGTTTTCAATGATCAAGAATTTGTTGAAACGCTCTCTATCAATACTCGATGGTACAGCCAAAATCTTTCAACTCAGAAGATGAAAAATGGGAGAACCCCCTATATATATACACACACGGCCTAGGTGGATTTAGAAGCGTTTTTGATAATATGTTTAAAAAATGGACAAGTCTGTACCAGCGAAAGTTTTGCATATAATTCCACTATTTAGTTGTTTCAATTAGCTTAATTACTTGTCTACGAGGTACCAACATTGACCATCCCCCCTATAATCATAGATAATGGCGTAAAAAACATAAATGGACTGGGTTGGTTTGGATCACAGTGTCATTTCAAAATATCCCATATTAAAGAATAGGAATATTTTTACAATTTAAGCTTAATTTTCAAAAAAAAATTATCTTTAATATAATATAAGTATTTATAAGCTTTTTAAAAGTTATGTTGCATATGATTTAAACATACAACTATAACTATTGTATTCATCTTAAAATCAAAATGAACACATATATCATGTCATTAAGTTTCCAGGTGCTTTCGAATATTGTAATATTGGCCGATTTATTCTAATTTTGTTGCCAACATTGGTCTGGTACTAATATTCAAGAGCACACGGAAACGTAATGACATGATATGTATGTTTAATTTTGATTTAAAAATGAGAAAATGTTTAAAATCATATGGAACATTTAAAAGGGTTATAAATACTTATATTATATTAAAAGTAGTTTTCTTTAGAAAATTGAGCTTAAATTGTAAAAATATTCCTATTCTATAATAATATAGAATAGGAATATTTTTACAATTTAAACTCAAATTTCCCATATTATGGGAACCAACCCTCCCAACATGGGCAGACGTCCATTTCTGTAAGTTTGACACCATTATCTACAATTATAGGGGGGTTGAGGGGAGTCAATGTTGGTAGTTCGTTCCTTGTAGCATTAATAATCATTAAAGTACAAATATCAACTACATAAAAGAGAGTATAGGCATTGAGCTGGCCTCTTAATAATATTATAATTTTGTCATCTTAACAAATAATATTATGAAGTTTAATTTGATTTAAATTTAACGTTTTTACATTGTTATTTTCTTTGAACGTATTGAAAATAATAACAAGGAGAATGTCAATAAAATTTGCTCTGAGTATATTATACAGCAATCGCTTTGGACACTCGTAATAGTATATTACCAGAATATTCGAAAGTTTATTGAAGACAATCGGGCTGCTTATAACAATAACCTTAGCCGGAACTTCTCTAGACTTGGTCCCCAAATACATGAATATTTGATTAATCAGAATAAATTTCATGACACCATTGGCATTAATCCAGTGTTCAGTTGTTCACCAACATAGCCGCCATTCTAGCATAGGCATGAATAAGGGGAGGTTTGTAGTTCGAAGAGATACTTACATCCTGTAGTTTGTAAACATCGCTTTGTGGTCCAACTACATGCAACTAATTATAATAATCACACCACGAAATATACTCCTTACTTTTCGGGTACTTTTAATTTTATACTTGCAGAACGGATGTATGGGGATCACAACTAATGATTTCAAAAGAATATACTCAGTCGACACAGCATATCAGAAGTATGAAGATTTTACAGACAAAATAAACTGGTCATCCAATCAAACGTCAGTTTTAGACTGGATGTTTTGAACCGACTGAAATTAATTATAAAGTAAATACATTAAAATAAATATAAGCAAACTGTCGAAGCGATAAGCTGATACCATAGAAATTAATTTACTAATAACACAGTAGTAGTATAGTAAAACAAATATATACATGGCTGATACCGACTCGTGAAATCATATTGACAAAGTTACGTCATATTATATGTCTAAAAATAAAATATAGCTTATTTTTAACTTAAATCGTAAGTTTAAAAAATAATAATTTAATGCACAAACTATTTCATTAATTTATAGCATCAATCCAAAAGAAAACAATTTTTTAAACGATCCACAGCAATGATGTAGCCTTTAGGTAATAGATTTTACATAATTAATAGTAGCTGTCTGAATTACGGCGTTATGTGATTTTACCTGCGTAAATACCTAAATCTGATTGGATGACTACATTGTCACATCAACATACATTTTCAACATACCTGGGACACGGTTTCTGCAATGACTTCCAATTTGAGGAAAGACCCCTTCCTTCAGCTCCATTATACTTCCATAGCAACGCGAAGAGTTGTTGTCTCCATCTCCTCCTTCCGTTTCCATGGACATTTTAGAACATCCATCGGAAGAGGTGGAGAGGTGGAGTTTTTTTGAAATTATGCAGCCGGAAGAATTCTGGTCGTCCAAATTCTCGGCTGCTGTCAAGCTCCCTGCTCCCTGCCTCTCAGCGTTCGGTTGGCTGGTACAGACAAGTTGGCAGTGTGCCGAGTAAACTGGGTCCTGGGTGATCCAGAATGTGGGCTTTGTGGGTGGCTTGAAGCTCTGTCGTCTAGACAACGATTGTGTATAGGAATTACCATAGTAATCAACAGCTAGGGTTAAATATCAGATATATTTATGTAGATTCATATATGGACTACAAAGTTGTACAAAAAAGTCGAAAATATGTGATGTTAAATTTTATTATAAAGTTATAAATAATTCTTGTTCTGTCTATGCTTTTCCACTTCCCCAGAGAATACAACTACTGCGTAAAAAATCACTATACGCCATATTTGCTATACACCTCTTGTATTTAATCAACAATAGCAATTAAAAAAATGGAAATAACATGCATTGAATAACATAATAAAAGACAGAAAAATGCATGCAAATTAAAAAATATAATTTGAGTTTTCAATGAAATGTTATACATAATAAAAGAGATATTTTTTATGAATTTTTATATCATAATAACGCACGCAATAAGAGGTTTTTGAACAAAAAATATCATGAATTATTTTAAAATGCATTATTTATCTAATGTTATATTAAAACCAATCTAGTAAAAACATATAAGATTACGTTTAATTACAGTTTTAAAAGTGAACATTTAAACTGAGTTTACTTGGCTCTAAATTTTGCACCGCGAACTTCATCTTTATAAACACACGGAGAATTTATTTATTTACAAATATAAGAGTTTTGAGATCACCTTTCACCAAGAAAAACTCCCCATTTCCGACGGGCCCGGGTGAATCGAAGCTCAAGCGACTTCGAATCGAGACGGATCGGACATTCGCCCCAGAAGAGCAACTGAAGAGAGGCCCGTATCGTGTCAAGAAGATTGGAGTTGGTGCACTCAATTGTCTAAAATAGGTAGATGACAGTAGTTTGCTGAGCATGCACGTAGCAGTAAGCAGAAGTGGCAAATCTCTGCTAAGAGCGAATGGTAGAAAATGTTGATGAATATTGAAAGTATTCCAATATATATACCAATTATACTAATGAGATAAATTATTCATAAGACAGTTAAATATCTAAGGGAAATATGTTTTATACGACCTTGAGGTTGGTTGAAGTCTTATCGATGTTAAAAATACATAAAATATACTCTTGAATATTCATAACAATTTAAAAATTAGAGCGGTATACAAAGTGCGTTTCTATGCTGATAATATATTTTTAGTTTACTATACATATATGTACATGTCACACTTTTCGTGACAGGTTTTCAGACCTACAACTTGTATGGTAGCAGTGTATAGTGTAAAGTTGTTTGGAATACTATTGCATATAAAACAAGTGTATATATATATGTCTGCTAGTCATTTTAGACTATCCCAGATGATAGCTGATGTCAGGTTTTTCAAATTATGTTCTCAATACATTTTAAAAAGCCTTTTCTGCAAGACAAAGTTTCTAAATACTACAGCAATCGCTAGGTGAAGGAAGATTATTAATAAGGAGATGTAATATGGCACGCAGATAACAATGCTTTGAATTATGACAGAAGTTGTTAAGTGATATTTAAATAGTAGGTATAGATAAAACGTATTCAAGATACTATAATACTATTAGTATACTTATAAAAATGAAATAAGCAAATAGCTTTCACGAGAAATTCCCAGGTAGTTGCACAGTTGTTTCACGAACATTGCATATATGCTTTACAAATTAGACCGACCACGTGCAGAACCTGTTGCATTCCCTCCATTCTTCATTTGGTAAATATCGTCTTATCTGTGACCATGTTCTTTCAAAACAATAAATTCAGTTCATCAGCTGTTTGCTTTGATATTAGAACTTCCAATGCCTCACGCAAAAACACATTGAAATTGACAAAAGAATTGAAATTTAAAAATCTAACGCCGTCAAAACATGCTCGAGTTTAATATCATTCCAATAGTATCGAATTTAGTCTAATAGAATATATAATACTCGTAAATTAGTCAAAATTTCAGGACAAAGCCTGCTTATACACATATATGCATTGTGCTAATACACATATAAATAGATGTATTGCAATAAAAATAGGAAACTATGACTTAACATTACGCAGAAATGTTCAAAACAAGCGCGTGTTGAGTGTTTTAAAAAGCGCTTATATTTGTGTACTTTCTTAGTTGCAATTTTTGGTTACTATGATATATGTCACAATATTATGCATTTGTCTGAAGAGGTATACCACTGAAATTAATTCATAAATAAAACGGAGTCCACCTACTATTTTGTTCAAATCGTAAGATGCCCCGTGTGGCTCCAGAGAAACTTCGACAGTCCTGCCCTCATTAGAGGCGACAATCTCAACAACATTCTCCCAACGAAATTGGACAGCGGAGTTATGCAGTAGAGCAAACAGGCTGCAGGAATAGCCCTCTTCCGGGACTATAGCGGAAAAGTAGAATGGCCACTTGGACAGAACATTCTTGAGAAAGATAGCCGAGAAATTACAGCTATCAACCGGGTAATTGTCGCTAAACCGTTTCAGTTGATCGCTGAATATGCAACCAACCAGTTTTCGAGTGAGTCTATTGTCTGTCATATACTTAGACTCCTTCGCTTGCAAGCGCAATTTATCCCAAAATTCCCCTTTATCTACAATCTTTTGATCCGAAAGTTGGAGGCACACTGCCATGCCATGGAGCATCGGCTCGATACAATCGAATGGCTTCTTCCGACAGTCCTGAATCACACGCTCGGCTATCTCCATGACTACTAGCCTGAGTCCACCCTCTCCGATCAACTCAGTGAGAGTGTCAAGACTGTCGTCGAGTTCGTGTTCACTGATGAAGATGTGTGGGAAACGGAAGCGAAGGGAAAGGGAGCAATGAGACTGGGAATTGTCCAAGGAAAGCGGTAGCCAATGAGGACAGAACTGTTTGGTGGTCTCATTGTAGAGGCCGAATAGTGCGGCTGCTGTTGTGGGGATCCTAAGTTGTTCCAGAATCTATACGGTAGGGGAGGGCAAGTAGTAGCAAATGTTATATTCTGCGTTTAGAAGGAAAATAAAAATTGAAACCCCATCTGGATATATACTCCTTAATGTCAGTAAACAGTTAACCCCATAACCACTAGCTACTGAAATTGCCTTATCTACAGGTATGACTAAAAATTTAACAAATCAATAGATAAGTTGAAAAAAACACCTCAAAAGTCTTTATATATAAGATATGTAATTAAAAACAAATATAAAATTCTTCTTTGTCCAAGCAGATTTAATCGAAACATTATTAAGACCACAACCATAATTCTTGTTTAGGATTCTGATAATCGAAATCGTTGTTCAATTGCTGCCTGAATAACCTAGATATACTGAATTTTATACCAACAGGAAAGAATTTTTCTATCTTTTAAATTTAGAAAAATTGTTTTTTGACTAATAGTAATGCTACCGCAACTGACCCTTTTCTGAAGTCAGGGTGGTTTACACACATATCAGTCTTTTGAAAATGATAAATTAATGCAATTATTTTTAATTTATTTGCTAAAACAGTATGAAAACAAAACATTCATAAAAATAATTAAATTGTAATTTGAATAGTTACTTTATTGTTTTACATTTTCTAGATGTACCCGAAACACATATTATTGACAACTTCAGATAGTGGATAAAATTAATTAAAAAAGTACCTATTTTACCTAAAATTTGTTTTACTTTGAGCTTTGACAACTTGGTAATCTTAATCACTAATGTCATTGAGCTCATTTATTGAATTGCAAAAGATATTATTTATATATTTACTATTACAATTTATATGACTAGACAGAATAATAACATAGTACTATTTATGGTAATAAGCTAAATAATACCAAAACATTGACAAGAATTAAATTAGCTTCCATAACATAGACAAATATTAAACATTTATTTAAGGAAGAGCTTCTATTTTACTAAGATGTTTTAAATATTTGAAAGGACATAAACTGATTGAACTTACATCATATAAAAGATCCTCATAAGTGGAACATTGATTGGACGATTCAACAAGATTGTCTTTATTTATGCTGTTATTGTTACTTCCAGTGTCTTTCACATTGAAGCAATTAAATATCCTGAAATATTGTATAATATATTATGCACATATGTCTATTAATAATACACCTAAGATGAACCAGATTATTAATATTAAATGTTCATAATTTAATATATGTATTATATATTTATTAAAATAGAAAAAATACTGAAAGCTAATTTGACTTTTTGAGGGATAAATAACATAATAAAAAATATTATTACATTATAGTTAAAATATATATATAGTATGTATCTATATTTATCTACAATAAATAAACCAAGATAAAAAGGTACTAATTATATAGATTATTTGTACATTTAGATTTTATATAGACTTTAAGAAATGGTTACATAAATAATTTCAATTAATATGCCATGTATTACTGTATTAATATTGAAGATAAATCATAAAATATGATAGTGTCCAAGGAAAATACCGAGTAAAGTAATTAATGACACAAGTAATGTTGATACTGCCTAATGAAGTTTATACATTTATACCATAGGAGAGTAAAATAGAGGAAAGTAGGCCTTTATATTCTGGAAAATATAGAAGTTCTTAATAACATTATACTTCGCAGTTGGCGAGATGGAGATAATGTGATGTGCAACTATAAGCGGTAGTGAGCACAGTGTAGTCTGATGACTGCAGTACATGGTGTGGGAAATACAAAGAACTAAAAGGTTAAATCATTATAATTGTGTAATACTTTTATACATAAAAGCTACTAGTATACAGACATGCATATTGCAAAATCGATAAACTTATAGTACAACATTTAAGTGAATGGAAACAGATTTAGAGACTACTAATATAATAAAAGTTAAAATCACTAAGTTTTGATATGCATTTTTATTTATATCACATAAAAAAGGAGTGGGAGAGCAATATTGATCTTAATACTATATGTGCAATATTTCCAAATATTGATTATCAACAATGAAGTATTAAATAAAGTCAAAATAAATAAAATAGACAAGTAATAGAAATTAGTAAATGTCTAGAAACTTATTCTCAAACATTTGGTAATATTTGCATACATAGGTACTTTTTGAATATTTCATATATAACACCTTTAAACTACTCAAAAATTAAATATCAAGTTAGCTATGATATTAAAAAATAGAAATTTCGAGAGAAAAAATTAAGCAACATTAACAAGAACATCTTGATATTTATTATTATTATAAAATATAGGTGTACAGAATTAACAAAATACCCTATTTTGTATATAACTGGCATATTTCACAAAAATAAGGAATATTTCAGTAATATATCAGTCTGTTATGCAAAATATTTACAATCATAATTTTAACTATAATTTTTAAAACATAAATTTTAATCAATACAAAACTGTTGTAAGATCGAAAAAAGTGCCACTAATTTTTTTAAGATAAAATATGTAAATTTTTTTTACAAACTTGAATAAGCTTTCCCAAAAATTTGGTTTATTGTTGTGAATAGGGGATCTCCAAGATTTGAATACTCTAAAATTAAGTATAAATAAATATATAATGTTAATAAATATATATTATTAAACAGATTTTTAATATTTAAACAATTTATATAAATATAATTCTCAAATTAATATGTATATTATAAAGTACAATACCTATTACACACTACAGCTTACAGAAATAACATACAAATTGAATATAATCGAATAAAACATTAAAGAGTTGATTTTTATTAAATAGGAAACAAAGACTATATACACCAAAAAGCATCAAATTACATCAAAAGATAAGTTATTGCCACCTACAATATAGTATTTGGTGTGTTATTAAAACATGTCCAAAACACAGCTAAAATGAATAACATTTAGTAGTTTGAATCATTATATATTAATACTACTTTATCTTCTTTTATTTCTAAATTATTTACTTACTTTTGATGTACTTTGATGCTTTTGATGAATATAGATGATTTATATCCTATTTAATAAATCAACATTTTAATTTGTTATTCCATTACATTCAATATGTATGTTAATACAAATACAAAATGTTTGAGACTATTTGCATTTTGATGAATCAAAGTTGTCCACATAAAAAATGATTTTGTTTGGTTTTTCTCATACTGCCAATTGACCCAAGCTTTGTAAATTCGAGTGCACCAGCTACTTTTTGTACATTTTATGTTGTATTAGAGATTATCTCCAGTAGAGCTGTGAAAGATACAAGATAAATTATTTATTCCATGTTGCTTATCCATTAATCAAATTTAATTCAATAGAAATATAGTTATAGAAATAGTTATCAACCTTTAATCAGCTTAGTGTGGTATACAAGATTCAGGAATGCTGCATTGTGAATACAAATCAAAATGTTTTGGTTCATTTTTATATTTTTTAATCAATGTAAAAAAGAGGCAAAATGGTATAATATATAATACTTTTAAGTTTAAATAATAAGTAAAATGTATAAATTTAGTTTCCATTAATTTTGATGTAATTTCATTTAATGCTTATTATGAAGTATTTAATTAATTAAAAAATAGATATACATAATACAATATTATTGTTGGTATATAATATTACAATCGAACTTGCAAATTAAAATGATATTTTTTTATAAGATGGTATTAGATGATTTCAGATTATAGACAGATATATATATAATTGTAGACAGAGTTTCAATTTTTATTGAATTTAAGTGTATCATAATATAAATTATCAGCAGAAAATTGTTTATTTCTCTAAATATTTTATAAATTAGGTATCTGTAGTATAATATAATCATTGTAAATTATTTTCAAGATTTATTTTCATTTTCAAAATATTACAAATTACTTACATTGTTTAACAATTACAACATATTACATTTATTCCTTAGACTGTTTTATTAAGTATGGGTATGATATTTTCAATGATTATTTTATTTAAAGCTTTTAAGTATTAAAATAATAGCATTGATTGAAATCAATATAATTAGAGTTGAAACTCTGCATATCAATACTCCATGTATATATATGGACATCGCCTATATTGTGTTCATTAAAATAATGCAAAATACTGCAAAAATATTTTTTATTTATATTAATAATTTGGAACTGAGGGATAATTAAGGCTAAGTAAGATTAGGGATAAGGATTATAAATAATATAATATATAAATATTAATCAATTTATTGGTAATCATTCCTAACATATATTGATAACTATCTAGCTGCATGAAACAAGTAGATGTGTTTAAATGTCATAGACAAATAAAAACTTAAATTTGGTCCAATTAATTATCAGTTAGTCATAACAAATAAAATATCATAGAAAATGCTTTTTAGACTAAAAAATAGTAACAGAATATAATATATATTTAAATAAAATGGTAATATTAAAGTCAATACAACTAGCAATATTTATGTTTTTAAAGTAAAAACTAAAAGTATAAAAAATAATAATAAACATAAATTTGGTCACAAAAAGTTTGTGGCCAAAGGAGCACTGGCTGCAAATATAAAGTAAATTTATTTAATACTATTTCAATATATATTTGGGAATAGATTGAAAAAACATTATTTTCTATTCAATGTTGACCAAACTGAAACTATTTATATTTTATCTCCAGATGAAATTGAAATTTTAACTGTCATTGAAATTTATTTTATCTGGACCAAATAGAATTTAATTTTGCCATGTTTATACTCAGTGATGGGAGTAAAACGTACATCTATATAATAAAAAACGCAGTACTGGAGTTATATTTAGCATCCTAACATCTAGTCATTTAAAAAAAGTCCCAATTTTTATACCATAACAATGCACTAATACACGAAAATGAGTAAAGCGT
>JAYRBW010119645.1:0-17200 GCA_036023295.1 Invenusta paracnida
CGATGGGGAATAATGTGATCCGTCTTGTTTTTTAAGAGTGGAATAGAAAAACCTAAGTGAATCGGCTAAGTTCTTTTCCGACATAGTTTCAATTTGATTTGATAAATTTTGATTCACCAAAAATTGTTTAAAACGTTTTCCATGCTGTTCCATTTGTTGTTTAGAGTTGCTGTTCATTTGATCTATCTCAATTCTGTCCATTTGTTGCATTGTCTCTTTCGACAGTAGTGATTCGTCTAAATCGTCAGAGTTGAACAAATCGTTAATTTGTATATCTTTTAGATCGTTAGGTATGCCATTATCATGATTGGTAAAAGACATTGATGTAGTAGCTATCTTTTCTAGCTCTTCAGATGAGGCCCCCGAAACCATGTGGTTTTTAACAAAACGGAAATCTATTAAAGACATATATTTAGGTATTATTCATAACAACAAATTTTATTTATGAAATAGATTACGTATAAAATAAAAACTTAAAGTTTGAATTTTGAAAAAAAAAATTAATTAGCTAATCAAAATTTTATATAGAATTGTCAACAATAATAATGTTGTATAGATTTTTCAGGCAGAAATTATCTATATTGCCTCAGCCGCTACGCGGCTTCGACAATTCGATTATTGCTGCCTTTAAAATCAATACAACATTGGTATATTGTACGTAGTACAGATCATAGAGTAATACTCTATGGTACAGATATTGAAGAAATTTATATATGGATTCAAGATCGTTACAATGCTTGCTGCAAAAATCACATAAAAGATCAATAAGTGGAAATTTGATAAAAATAAAATTCTTAAAACAGACAAATCTTGACAACGGCACATTTCTACGATGAAACTACATATGAATAAATAGTTTTTAATTGTTACATAATAAGCAAATTTATATAAAATTGCATTAAAAATAATACAATTTATATTTTTACAATGATGATTTCCTGAATTTTTTTTAAATAAAAATTTCCAGTTTAAACACATGACGTTATTTATTGATCTTTTCTATGCATTTTTAGCAGTAACCAGTGCAAAAATCTTGCCTTTTTTATATCAATTTCTTTGTTGGGTACGTATCATTTCTAATTTTTGTCTTTAAGAAGCTAGTTTTATTTTTGCGACGTGGTAGTTTTGGCATAACTAATTGAAATAAATTTACCATTTTTACATGTATATCTACACATTATAAAATGTTGGGTAATGCTTTAGAAATATTTTCATCTGAAAACTCTTACACAGTTTGCAGATATAATAGACAGGTAAACTCTACTTGAATTTTTTTTATTTCATTGTTATAATTCACATCGTCAACCATGAAATACATGTAAAATATATAATAACAATTGTCTTATTAATGATAATTATAAAAACAATAATAACAATTGCCTTATTAATGAATAATAAATAAACGCCTTGATAGCATCAATAATTATCTTAAGTGATCCATTCAACAACATTAAATTATACCTCTTCCCATATGGAGTTATTTCATTTACTAAGCTTTATAATTCGACTAATTAGCATTAATAGGTAATTAACTATTAGCAAAAATTATATATTATTTTTGTGAAATATCAAATAATTTAGTAGTTTAAAAAATTATTTATATCTAAATCTTATTGCATTCATTTCAACATAAAACTTAGTATTTAAAATGGGTTCGACTTTGATGTTAAATAACATATTGACAATTTTCTGGTATATTTAGATGTCAATTTTATTTGGAATGCCAATTAAGAATTAAAAAAGGGTAATTACAAGGAACATTAAAATAAATAATATCACTATATTATCGGCTGTTTATAAAAGTAGACTTATGTGTTAAAAAGCATTCATATTTTAAATAGCAATACTTTTCAATTTAAAGTAATCTTAATTAAAAGCTAGTGTTTTTTGTACGATGGTGAATAAATATATACAGAATAACTACATTACAAATTATAATTTTACGAAACCATAATATATTTGATATTCAAAAAATAATAATTATAAATAAAATATATAGTATGTATGTATATACATTTATGAACAAATACATAGTATGATGGTATTCTTAACAGTTATCAATAAAACATTATCATCACATTACACACGTAAATATGCTTTGCAGAATAGTAATATTTTATAATATTATTCAAACATACACTATAGGTTGCCGTGTCACATTAAAAATAATATATATTATATTTACAGGCAATAATAAAATAATTCAAATTAGTAAACAGAGCTAAACTGTAAAGTTAATGTTAATTTATGAAAGAGTCGACAATATTCCTGCTATATTGCATGCAGTGTTGTAGGCATTTTATACACAATACATATTATCTTGTTAAGCGAAATAAAACTAATTATGTACAAACACAGATCAGATGACGATAATTTTATAATATAGACAAGTTGTATAAAGTTTTCCAATTAATTAATATGAGTAGTAGAAAAATATAATATGCAGAATATTCGCAAACGATATGTTGTACCAATCGCAACGGTACATAATATATATGTACATAAATGCATTATTATTTCTGAGTTTAAAATTAAAAGTGTTTCATATATTGTATATAAAGCTACAGAAAGAGGGGTTATGTAAAAATCAATTTTGCAATATGCAAAAGCACGATCGTTTATTTAGTGCACAAATAAAATTAAACCAAAATTCAATTTAATAGGTGTTCGCTATAGGGAAACTTTTTAGAAATATTGAATAATTATTCAAAGATACAATAAATAACCTGGTGCTTTACCTATTAAATATAACAAAGTTTATTTTCATAATTAAAAAAAAATGATAATGACTTATGATGCCTATTTTGAGAGTATGCATGGAATATTTTTTAAAGATAATATTAGGTTTCATATAGCCAGTTATGATTATTTAGATTAGCAATCAGATAAAACTACATTGGTATACAAATATAGTGTAGACTAATACATCAGTTAGGGCAGGTAATTCCGTTAGCTAAACATTCGACTACCTAGTTCAGTAATTGATGATAATTGAATATGCACAAATATTTTAAGGATGACAAGAATACGGTGTTAAGATACGCCTGATGTATCCATAATTTGAAAGTAGAACAAGAAAGAATGAAGTTCAAACAAGGTCGTAAAGAAATGATATACAAAATTGTTATACTCCAATTAAAAGAGAAAATCAAGAAAAAGGTCAAAGTCGTATACTAAAAAAAAATCGTGCAAAGATTACGCTATTTATAAAAAAAGTAAAAAATGAGGTCAAGGTTGAAGGAAGATATTGTACCAATCAGTTTCTCTCCCTCATAGTCAATTTTGCCAATAGAAAGGCGTTGATTATTTCTAAAGAGTAACTAAATTATTTTTATTGTTAGCTTTATTTAATATATTATGTAATTTATTGGTCATATATAATACTCGTGAATATAATTTATTATTGAATTATAGTTACTATTGGTTTGAAAATCTTATAAGTAGGTATTTTAATTTCAAATTATGTAGTATATATGTAGGTATCAGATATGAATAATAAAGGTAAAGGAATGAACTGAAAGGTAAACTAATTGATTAATAAAATTATTTTGAATAGTAAAAAAAAAAAAATCCGGTAATATCTTAAAAATAATACGTATTTGACGAGGCAAAATTAAGTTAAAAAAAGACTAGGGTTAATAGTGTGAGGATTGAGATTCAATGAAAGTATTAAAGTTGTGCCGATGAGAGTGGAAATGTGGCACCAATAAGGGAGGAGGAAGAGACTTCAGAGGCGACCATATTGAGAGGTTCACAGCGCAGCATATTGGCGCTGATGACAAGTGGAAAAGTGACTTCAGCAGGAAAGGTCAACAGTCGATGTTGGATGTTCTCAAGGAGGCGAAGACGGACAACTCCCTTGGTCGAGCACTGGGCAATTAGGTCCCCGGTAGCGGAGAGTGTGGCAACAGTGACACTGAGGAGAACACGACGGGAGCCCACGTGAGAGACGGCGCCTTGGCTGTTTATACGGTCCGTGAATCGGATGGCGTAGAGGCACCTTTATTAAAAATACAAAGAGGGGGAAGGGGGTTGTCGTAAAACATATTGAGCCAGAATTACGATCATAGACGACAAAATTATGGTATTTTTATCATTATAAATACTATGTCTAATACAGAAATAGAATGTCATTTCTTTGAGGCTTAAATCATATAAGACTGCATGTTGAAATGTTCCACTAAAAAGATAATTATTTGAATTATAATCATTTGAATTTTAATTCGTAGATAACAAAATGTAATTCTATAATTTTTAAATAGAAAAGCTACAAAATTAATAGAATTAAAACTAATTGATTGTATCTGTTTCGACTAACATGATGTTTCCCACATATACCAGTTTTCACCCAGATAATTGGTCTTATTCTGTCATAAAAAAATGTTTATCTTATCTATAAATATATTATAGCTCTGTAAAGCTATTAATTTTATTATATAGGTCTTAAACGTTCTTAGTCAGATAAAATTAAAGAGCTTTTCAAAGCATTAATCAACATTCTAAGGAACCTATTTCGATTCAAAACAGTTAAGCTTGTGAGACCAATAAGTTTTTAAATTCTATATTATTATTTAAAAACATTCACTAACAATTATTTAAAATCTGTAATAAAAATATAAGAACAATATTGGGAAGCTTTACAATGCATAACTAATAAAAAATGTTATAATTATTTTCTGAAATTCATGTTATAGTGAGTATTGCGATCATCAATCACGCGCATCAGCATGTTTGAAAAAGCTTTCGAGCGACAATTATCAAATAATATACATCCATCTTTGAAAATAATAGTATTTGTTTAGAACACACCGACATGAACAACTTAATATAATTAATGTAATATGATAAACGATTCTTTTCATTATGCATTCCTAAAGCGTTTTAGACATTTCATAGAGCTATAATCAATGTTAGCTACTTATAAAACAGTCTAATGAAAAAATAGCTTGTGAATAGAAAAAATATATAATAATATTGTATTACATACACATACAACTATTAACATAAAAGTGCTAAACTAACTATAACAGAAATATTTCTGCATTTGAGAGAAAAAATGTTAATACACGGGTAAGTATGTAGTTTAATTTTGCCTATTGAGTTACATATATAGTGAACTATAGAAACTACAAGTATATACTGACCAGTGCAATTTTATACACCAAAAATAAAATCCTCCCTCACGGAAGGAAGCAATGTTTAAATTTAAAAAAAAGTCATCTGTTCATCGATTAAGCTTTACGTAATGTAAATATTCTCCTAAAATGATTATATGGAACTTACACTTATATAACAATTGAAAATTAAGAAAATGTAAAATCATTCGAATCTGTACACAGATGTAAGAATTATGAATTACAGTCTGATAGTTGTAGTTCTTTTCTGACGCAGTAACAGTAACCTTTCGCTATATGGCTGGTTTTTGGTTGGTATTAATCGTTAGTAAATATTTTTGGTGTACTGTGTCTTTTTGATATGTGTACTTCCAAGTTTGTATTATTACCGGTCCTTATATCGGAATACCATGTCCAGTCCAAAGTTGAAGCCAGTCCAGCGCCAACTGCACGGCGTGTCGGTTATGAGTCGTCTACCACATCGTTCCGATGAATTCCAGAACACGGAGTCATCGAGCTCCTCTTTGGGTCCGGGATCAGTAGCTTCGTTGCAGAGGAGCATGCGCAGCCACTGGCCTCGATAGGCTTCCATTAGCCAAGCTAAAGTAAGGGTTTTACGTATTACAATTTTTAATAATTTCATTACTCATTAATAACACTTTAAGTTGAAGGGAATCAAAAGTAGGCTGCATATATAAATATAAATTACACAATACACAAATAGAAAAAGTCAAATAACCTATATAACTTATTTAAACTATAATATCATAGGAAAAGTTGACTAATCACTGCAAATGAAAAATACATACTTCATATATGTATTTAATCTATAGAATAACCATTTTTAATAGTTGAAAGAATCTTGACATTTCGATATAAAATATCTACTAGATGACCCAATTAAATTAAGTTTAATAAAATTTCGTAAGTATATTTTACGAATTTAAAACATTAATCAAACATTGATAGCTAAAATCGCCAATACACTATCAGTAATATTTAATCTATTAATTTATTATATAACCAAATAACCAATTATATAAAATGTAAACAGAAAACAAGACAGAAATCGCATGCATACTTGAAACAGAAAACCCAATAATATAGCTGATACCTGCATGTTTCTTATTTCTATTTTAAACACAAGCTAAACATTAAATTAAAATGTAAACTGAAAGAAGTGAAATTACAATAAAACATAATTATCTTTATAAACGAGTCTATATTATGTATAGAAAGTGGTGACGGATTTGAGACAGGTGAGCTTCATAACTCAGTGGTTGAAGAAAAATAAATCGATATAAGATTATTTGTATCAAAGTGAGTTTATTTCAATGAAGTATACTACATAAAATTAATACTAGTAGCATAGCATACTCAATTAAAGTACACAAAATATAAAGCACATTATGCGTATAAGTTAAAATGATAATAACAACTAAATTCAATGTTTGGATTACAAAGACATAAATACAAACAAAAAGAAACTTTAAGATTAAAATAAAAAATGCCAGAAACAATGTTGTATAAAATAAATAAGCAGGACCTTCTTTGTGTATCAATTACATGAAAATATGCAGTGTTAACTAATATATAGCTTGTTAGCTATATAATACAAATAAGTAAACACAAGACAAAATGAAGTCTAGAGGAAAATGCTGAACCTCATCATTTTACAAGTCGATGCACCATAGACATATAGGTACTAGTGTGTATTATAATGAGCACATACGAGCACCGATGTAGGGATAACAAATACACACATAGTTGAGACACAAAATAATCGATATTTCAAATAAGAACAAATAGAAAACTCGGCCGTTTACTACACAGGCACATTATATGTATTTCATTTATCAATGTACAACAAGTTCGATTTATGTACTAAAGGAGTTGAGTTTCTAGATTACAGTTGAAATAATATACACAGATAGGCCTACGCAACTACTCCATCATAATTAATTTCTGGTTTAATATTCTATCTATGTGTCCATGGAGACCATATACCTATAATAATGACTTCGCTGTATTTAATTAATTGCGGTGCCTAGCTAGGTATACTACATATAAAAATTTGCATAAGTACATAATGGTATGTATGTATAATTAATATTATAACATGGTAACAAATTAGAAGTTATTTAAGAAGACAGTTTGAATCACCAAAAAGGTACCATAAATGTATCAAATATAAATATTCCAAAAATTATAATGAATAGTTTGCCGAATATATTATTCAATAAAAACAAAAAAATAATTAAATATATGAATAAATTGTAAACGAGATCGTAATACCAATAATAATTCATCTAATAAAAGTAAATAAGAAAGTCACAAAGTATTTAAAATAGTCATTAAAAATATTAACTTGGGATAATTTTTCATTTCAATACTAAATTTATTGTACAAACAAAAAGTACACTGCAGGTTCTTGAAATATGGTTGATGAATAAAGTAATACAAAAGGGAAATTATTTTCTTACGATAATTCTCTATTTCAATATTGATCTAATTGTATAAGTAGAAAGCACACTACTAGTTTTAAGATGTGGTTTTTGAATAAAATAATACAATCGTTTCAAATCATAAATAAATATAATTAATAGAACAAGTTTGTAGGTTCTTTTTAGAGTATTTTACAAATTAAATACCATTTTTCTATCTTAAATCTACAAATAAAAAATATATATATATTTATAAACTTTATAAATATAAAAGCTTAAATGGTAAATATAAATATATAAATAAATATAAATATTTCAATGGTTATCTAAATAACAGCAAAATACTGATGCATAAACTGTTTTAATTCTATGCCAGTATAATTTAAAAATTATAACCTTATATTAATATTTGTACATAATAATAATAGTAATTAACAAAGAATTGTGCACCTGCTGATAATAGTAATGTCATACATGGGTATATTAAAATAAGTATATGTTATAATGAATAGATACATTTCGCATAATTAATCATGCACTAGTTACAATTTGCATGAAAAAATGTTTACTTCATAGTAGAAATTTGCTGTAATAATTAATATTCTAGTTATAATAAGTGTTATTTAAAAATAAATAAAATGTTATGGAATATTGATTTATTTGAATAAATATATTCAACACATTTTTGTACAAAAAGCTTTTAAAATATGCATAATACAAACAAAAGATTCGAACAGATTCTTATTTAGTGTATTTATATATATTATTAGTTTAACAAAATATCATTGTATTTTTATGCAATACAATAACTCTAGAACATTGAATTTTTCTTACAAATGCATCATTTATAGTTACCTTTAATTATCTTATATAATCTTATATATCTTATGTAATATTAAACCTTGACATTGAAATGTAAAAAAAGATTGTTGAAGCTCTAACGGTGCATTAAAGCTCCAACGGAACAATTAATACTATACATATTGCGTTGAAGACTCTGACTGGAACGTAAAGTGATTACTAAATCATAAAAACATTAATACTCGTATAATGTAATTTGTCAAAATAATATAATTCTATAAATTTCAATGTAAAGACATAGAAACATAAAATTATGCCAACAAATCATTTTTCGACATAACTATTAATCAATATCTCAATTGATTCCAGACCATTTCATATGATACTTTTTTATATATTTTGTTTAGGCTCATACTTGTTTTATAGTTTTCGCAAACTCGCTGAAGCATATTCATGTCTAGATATAATAAACTTTGAAAAAAACACTCAACTTACTATCAGGAACCAGGTTATCATTGCTTAGGGAGACGGCTGTCTTGTGAACGTTGATAATATTCTCCCATCGAAGATAGCGAAATATCGGACGATAGGGAATACAGTCTTCACATTCAAGAAAGGATGTGCCTGAAAAATAATTGGAAAAATATTGACATACTTTAAAATTATGAGAACAAACATTTTCTACTAGTCTTTAACATATTTTCTTTTAAATAAATACAAACTACATTTATATGATAATATAAAATTTACGTTTCTTAAAATAACCCCAAAAACAAAGAGTAATAAGCAAGAAAAATATAAAAACCTATTTCTAATTCTATAAACGTTTAATCAAGTAGAAATATGATTAGAATTAATAGACTACTTGTTATAAACCAAATCATTTATGAAAAATGTTTAATGAAAAAACAATATTAATATAAGTGCATAAAGGTCGATAACAAACAAAGTTATTAATCGCATTAGAGTTTTGTTACTTGCAATATAACTTAACCCGTATCCAGAGTGTATTGTAGTATAATTTAAAGTACACATCTTAAACACCTCAATACAATCAAGGAAAGTATAAATATTCAATTCATAATTTTATGTGAACATATTAATAGTTTAATATAAAGGCAAGCATCTCACTTTTAGATTTATAAAATGCAAAAGCATCATTGGTCAATTCTGACTTGGCTGAATAGGAATAACTGACATTAAACTGTAGAAATATCCACTGAAATATAATATTATAAATAATTATATAAATATTGATATAATATTATACATGACGTAGATATTTGTGATAATATAATTTAATAGACATTAATCATTATACGTATTAAATTAATACATTTTAAGCATATATTCAGAAATAAAAAATAAACTGATGTATAGATTATGGAAACGCCAATCACACTTTATAATAATTGTAGTATTATGCATAAATGTTTATTAGTAATACATATAATACTAAACAAGCGAGTAAAATTGGATATAAAATTACAGAATTAATTCAACAAACAAGACTAGTTATATATGGTACAAGCTTAGTACGATTCAAACTAGTAGAATTATATTTAGATACTACAAAATGTACTGTAAAACGGTAGGAAATATATAATTGACCTTTATACATGATATAATAACGATTTTATTGAAATTATTACCTTGATTGAAAGATTGTTAAGGCTAAATAAAGTACAAATATCATAGCGTTAAGTGATACACTTTTCGTTAATAAAATATTATACAAACTAAAATGTATGCAAATACCTTTATTAGAAGAATCAATAGGTCTTGTTCAATTTGAATAACAAATGTTCTTGGGGATTTGATAATTTCAGCCATAAGTGATTTACTGAAATAATGTTAAAGTAATAAAATTAACATAAATACGGCTTTGTAAATTAATTTATAAATAAATTTTAACATATGTGATTAGGTCAATTATTACAATCACGTGCAATTATTTATTAAAACACTGAGCAAGTTGTAAGAAACTGTATTGTACATTGATGTATATAATAAAGATTTGCGTATGTGTATCATGTCTATCTGTATGTGTATCTCGTCTATTTTTACCAGTTACTGTGATAAACTTACATACATATATATAATATTATAATGGTACAAATAACTTATCCTGATGATAGCTTTACAATATTGATATATTTACAATATTACGCTTGAATCTAGTCATAGAATTAAAGAATAAATTTTAATAAAAAATCTTACGTGATTGATTTAAGAAGATCAATTAGAGTAACATCATCATCAAGAATCATAATAGATCGCCCAAGCCATTCGATGCAAGTGCTGCGTAAGTTTACTAAATTGTACTCTTCAGAAACATTAAACAGATCCACTACATTCATCAACCTAAAATACAAATAAAAATATAAATAGTACATTATATATATATAATAATTTCCTCAAGCGCAAGAAAATTCATACTATAGAGAATATGAATTGCTTTTCTGGGTTTCAAAAAAGCAGATAAGTAGAAAATTATATGAAGTCAATTGCCTAAATAACATAGAAAATATTTATTAATTGACGATGAACAGATTATCATAAATTATACTCTATTTATATAATGTGATATACGAGTATATGAAATAAACTCATAACACAAATTCCGATCAAAAGTTAAGTATTCGTGATCAGATACTGTAATTGTATAATTACTTTATTTGAAAAAATTTAAGAATGATTACATCTTTTTACCAGTTACTGAAATTTGATAGTACTGCATTTATAACTAGCAATAGATCTAAATAGAGCCTATGTTATGGATTGCTAACGCATTTAGCGCTATAAAACAAATACAATAGCTTTCAAATTACATATGATACCGACATTCAAAAGCTAAAAACAAGAGCATATTTTCAGAAATAACAATGAGCATGATAGTCAAGATGGCTTCTTGTAGATCTGAAAGTCCTTACCGAATCATACTTTTCATGTACTCTTCACAAGAGGACCTGACATCGTCCAGTTGAAACCAGGTGGCCGCGGCCATGACATTGATGACATTGTGTTCAGAGAGTTCAACACTGTCCGAGTAGAGGGAACCAAAAACAACACGCAAAGCCTCTTCGGTGATGTTGTAGTCGGGAAGTTCCAACTTTACAACGCTGGCTGAGGTCTCCCGCCAGGCACCGTTAAACATCACGTTGAAGAAGGGGGACTGTAGTAGGCGGGGGGACAAGAAAACGTTAGATAGTATAGCAAATATAACGCAATAAATTAGAAAACGAAAACTACTTTTCCTAAATAGATAGCAGATAATATGTACATTATATGGTCGATTCTCCATGAAAACTGGCGTGAATTAATGTAATTTTGTTGTTTTAGTTAATTAATAGAAAAATAATATGTAAAGAAAAGAGTTAATCCGTTTCTATATGGAAAATTAAAAAGAAAAATATACTCAAATAACTGCATATTAGGTACATTTACTTTTTATTCGAATTTGGCGAAATTATAATAACATTACTGTAGAATAATGTAATATACCTGCTTTATGTAGAGTTTGTGCAATTTCCATTCATGATTAGGAGTAACGATTGTAATATCACTGCCTTCACCATTGATAAATAACTCGTTGTATATGTAGTCGTAGGTTGTTCGAATACGCTTACTGTTAAAAGTAATATGTAAATAAGGTTATGTAGTTATACAAGAAGTTTTAAGTGAACAATATATTAAAGTGAACTCACGTTGTTGGTGTTTCTAGTACCGATTCACAAGAGTCAGCTAAGGAAAGCTGGCGTTTGCGATTACTTTGTTTCACTTCTTTCTTAGGTGAATTAGAATAAAGAAAATTTCCCATTTTTGTCTAAAAATAAAAATAATAACAAGTCAATAAATATTTTGAAGAAGTACATACATACACATGTCACTGTAATGGCTAAATACTCTTAGTAGTTTATACCCTATTGCACTTAAACTGTGGAGTGTATTTGTAAACTATTTATAGACTTTAGAGTGTATATATAATAATAACCAAGTAAATAAAAAATGTAACTTAATTGCATACAAGTATCGAAAGAAGATTAACATAAATTAGAATAAGTTATGAACATATTGAAATTATTATTTTTTAATTTGTATATATTGACACGTCAGGGAATATAACAAAATGTCTATATATTTGGTAAAAATTAAAAATGTATGTAGACAAATATATGTTTTCAGTATATTAATGTTTATCCAATAAAAATATTAATACACTATACCTACTATATCATATTTAATTTAATATTCTATATTTGTCTACGCTTACACCAAATTTTTTAAATAATAAAAATAAAATTAATGATATAAAAAATTTGCTAAAAAACTGTATATTATGTAACTTATATTATTCTATTATTTCAATCCATTTTTGATTGTCAAATTATGGTTGTTTATACATTGCATATCCTGTTTAAGGATGTTGTAAGACTTGACTATTTTTCCTCTTTCCTTACCTCATTTGTAAATATAATATTCAATCTTTACAGTTTTATAATAAAATAATGACAGTTTTGAAATCATATAGTTAAATTAAACTGGATTTAAACTGATGAACTCAAACCCAAAAGTTGTATGTTAGCAACTAGTTCGAAATTCTAACAGAGTTGAATTCCTAGCTGGTTAGGAATTTGCAATTTTAAGCATAAATTGACTCTTGAAATAAAACACTTATGTGATAATTGATGCGATAAATATATTATATTTTATGTAATTTAGTAATTACAAATATTTCAAGTTTACAGTAAAGCTCACATTTATAAAACCTTAATAATCAGTAAATAAGGCACCATCTTTACATAAAAATGGAGAAGTATTACAATCCAAAAACATTATTTGTCATCAATAAAGGTAAATTATACAATAATTATGAAAACATATACCAACCTATAATAAAACAGAATGGTAAAAGTTTTGTGACAGGAGTCACTTCATGCCTAGATCAAAAGTGAATACAAATTTCCCACCTCTAATTTGGGGGTTCAAATTAGAACAGTGATGTTATTTAATATGTGATGTTATGGTGTCATCTCACTTGGTCTTATTTCCAAATATTCCTTTTGTCTTTTATTTTAGGTATAATAATATAGAAAAAGTCAGTATATACGAAAAGTGCGTCCACGAAAGGGGGTGTAAACCAGCAAAAACATAAAAATTTAAGTACTATAAAACTGATTATATGTTTAAAACTAAGAACATTTACCTACAGGAAACAGTGGTCTATTAAAAATGACAGAATATTAAGCATTAAATATCGTGAGGATCCACTTGATCACCAGCAACTTCTACTGTTAGTACAATGCGTCGCCATGTGTGGTTTGACATCCTTTGTAACAATTCTCTGTCTTCACCAATTTAATTATATTTTTGAACATCTATGCTACATCTATGAACATCAGCTACAACATCTATGCGTCATATTAGTAGATTATGTTATTCTGCTGGTTACGTAGAATATAGTATGTAGTAGGTAGAAATGTATGTAGATAGGAAAGTACCTACCTACGTACCTATGAAAAATACCTTTATTAGATACCAAATATGCATATTAAATTGGTTGACGACATTAAAACATCATTTTACAAATTCTAATCATATATTTACATGCTTACATATTTACATATTTTTATTCAATTTAATTTCGCACCAAAATCGTTTTAAATAATATTTTAATTACGTATAAATTAAGCTTTAAATGGAAATTGAAATATAAAAGACACGTATGCAACTTATAGAGGCAAACCAAGTTTCGAAAAGTTACTTTGGCAGTCTATTAATATTCTAGAAAGTTACGTTAAAGGTTTATTGACGTCATGTATTTAGTTTATGCGAGTGAATACGAACCAGTGAAAGATATTTCGACATAGTGGTTATATCATTTTCAGAAAATTTAGAAATAAAGGAATTCTTTGAAGTTTAATTCACCTTGATATGCAGTGTAATCATTCCCTCCTAAATTCTCCTTCTTCCCAAAAATTAACATCTGCCTCATATAACGAATGTACAAAGTAGGAAATGCTTCTACTGTGTATGTTCAAAGCATGGAGTTGCTACTATTGCAAAAGTACCTAGATTTTCAAGATGCACATTTCCTCTGTCAGTCATGTTTAAATGTTTCAGGATAACTAAAAGTTTCACAATCGTTCTGCTTTACAAGAATATTATATCTATATTAATTGTAAAGTTTGATAGGTTGCTAATATTATTAGCATGTATGAGATTTTTTCATACTTAGATAACAATAATTATTCTCACAAGTTCAAATTATATTATAAGTGAATTTTAAATTGATAAAAAAAGAAACGCTAAATATAAAGGAAATAAATATACTGGAATAGTTTAGAAACTTAACAAATAATAGTATTTATTCAATTTTATTATGTTTATCAAAACAAAATATTACACGGTTGGTAAAATAATTTTTAGAAATTCATATATATTTTTTACAAAAGAATATTTAAGTTATTATATTTTAATAGACAATAGTTTGAAAATGCTTAAATCTTCATTAACGTGTAAATATATTTTATTATGTCTAAATACGCATATATAGGTAATATAAAATTGTTTATATTATAGAACCCGTTCTTATTATTTTAATGAAATATTATTTGATATGTTTTGTGTGCAATTTTTTTTAAATAACAAAAACATGAAACACAAAAATCTTAATTAACATTCAATGAATAATATGATGAAATATAAGCTTTCGATAATAAATTTGAAAATACGAATGATAAAATCAATTAATACATAAATGTTATATTAAACATAAATTAGAAATCTAACCCATATTGATGGATTTATTTAAATTATTTGAAGTTATAAATATATTAACTACATGTCATTTTTAATAAATAGTATATAACAAATTAGTTTTATGATCCATTAAATAAATCAAAAGATGAAACAAAATTTAAATATAAATATAATTTTCACATTCCTTCTTTTCTTCTTTAATCCGCTCAGCAGATAAAAAGTCTCCTCGCAGGTCCTCAACCAGCACCGCTGCTGCCACAGCAGGAATCGTTGCCTTGGTGGCGGGGCGCCTTAACACCGAGGACTACAACTCGGGGCGTACTGTCCCCGGTAGCTACCCCATTCACTCTTTCACCAGCCCAAAATCCGCACCTGCAGTCAAACCGACAACCCTCCACATTACCCCCTCTATTGAGATTTCATCTTCCGACCCACCTGGTGCCTATAACGATGATAAGGAGTCGGGTTTCCTCTGTCTCCCTTCCCAAGCCCCGCCAATCCGACGCGGATCACACCTGGATCGAGTGAGCCCCTTCTCCAATAGCTGCACCGGAGGTAGAAGTCATCAACAGCACGCAGAATTCGACAGACGACGGCAGCGCTCAGAGGAGATTATCCGTGACAGTCCTTCGAGGGGTTTTCCCGATAGACAGGTCAACTACTACAGCGCGAAGAGTCGCTCACGGCGGCAACTTCACCGCGAGAAACCAGTGATGGACGAGTTCGAATACTACTGCCAGTTAGCTCACTCTCCAGGCAGGTCAACTAGTAGCAGCCCACCACCAGGTTTAATCGATACATCAGCTGAGGCGATTAGTTGCTCGCCTCCTAGCGTTGCTGTGGTTCCAAGTCGACCGCAGCCTTTCCTTTCGCCGCCAAAAGGACGGACTCGGAGTCACTCCCTTCTCTCTACCAGCCCTGAGGAGATATTTAGTGATCCAAACTTTCCACTGGTAAAGACAAGTTTCCGCTCGCGCTCGGTCAAAGAGCGTCGTTGCAGTAGAGCCGCTCTTCTGGGGCATAGCGAGGACTCGGCGGCTTGTTTTATTACCCCAAGTATGGCAAATGCGGCTGCAGCGGCAGCACTAGGCAGCGATTTTGCCGGGAACCACTTGGCCGCTCCGCCCGGTTCGGATTATGAAAATAGTAGTCTGGAAACGCAGCACCTCTATCGGGTGCGCAGTTTCAAGCGGACGTCTAAGGGAGTAGTGAGCCAGGGAGACACTATTCGTACGATCAGCTCCAACACGAGTATCGAGTCGGGTGCTTCGAGTAATGCGGCTGTCCTTAGCGGCCCTGGGAGTATGTACGACCTTGACAACCTCCTTGTCCTTCCGTCAGCGGCCAATAGAAAGGCGAGTTTTCAGGGTGGATATTCGAGCAGTCCAAGCGGGGAGAGGATCACTCCGTGCGGCGCCATGTTCTGTATTCAGGTGATAGGGGCGCCAGGAGTTGGAAAGTCCACACTCTGCCGACAGTTCATGACATCAGAATATCTGGCCGCATGCGAAATTCGTAAGTCTTTTCCGTTCATATATATAATTTAGTTAATTTTGGACATAATCATAAGTTACAATAATATAATATACATACATATATACATACATATGATACATATATATATATACGAGTTTATACATATACATAAATATACATATGTAAGTAAAATATATTTTATTAATAAATTCTGAGTATATTTAAACATTTTATTATATATATACATCAACTATACAGCTAACGAAGAATCTGAAGAACGTTTTGTCACAGTACGTCTGGATGGTTTTGAGTGGAATCTCGTCTTCTTGGATACTGTGCATGAGGAGGGGAAAGATCCTATGGTATGCAAAACAATATACATTTAATAGTATTTGATTTTAGATATCCCAACGTAATTTTACAATTATACTATATCTAATAAATTATATACATATATACATATATGTGACTAGCCCCGCTATTAATAATTAATAATATAAGAGAAATTGCATATTGCCTTGCTGGGATATATACAGGGTGAGGCAAAAGTCACGCACCAAATATAATAATATGTATTAATAAATTATTTTTGTTGACATTATT
>JAYRBW010119656.1:0-17200 GCA_036023295.1 Invenusta paracnida
AATTAGCTTGAGAGATGCTAGCAGCTCTAGTCATTAATGCTAAGGAGAATAGGCCAAGCCAAGAACAAGAGCGTCAGAGATTAGCTTGAGAGATGCTAGCAGCTCTAGTCATTAATGCTAAGGAGAATAGGCCAAGCCAAGAACAAGAGTGTCAACAATTAGCTTAAGAGATGCTAGCAGCTCTAGTCATTAATGTTAATGAGAATAGGCCTAATTTTGACTGTTAATAAATTAGGCTAGAATTAAAAAGCTCATTTTTATGGTATCAGCATTATCGCCAAGCGTTAAAGGAAAAAAATGCACCTAGATGAACTTTAAAAAGCTCCGAGATATCTTTTTGAAAAGAGTCAATTTCGATAAAACAGTATTTCTTCAGAATAAATAACGTCGCAACAATGAAAGCCAAAAATCGAGCTTAAAAACAAAACCTTAAAATAATATAAGACACATATTTCAGTCAATGATTTGATTGATATAAAAGAGGCGTCAGACAAGAATAAAAGTATTATAATGGTGAGTAATAAAGATTCTTATAATTATGTCAATATATTTATTTTGTGAAATATTTGTTCACAAAAAATAAGAGAACAAAACTTTAGAAAAAATGTGTATTTTTATGGATGCAAAGAAACTCATGTGATTATATTGATTATTTTTAATAGGATAATTAATATAAAATATGAAAAATAAGCCACATTTTTTATGAATTTTGTCCTCTTATTATTGTGACTTTCAGAGTTTGCATAAATCGTATATATTAATCTATTTTATATATTTACTTTTATAAATCAGTATTAAACATACAACTCTTGCGCTTTTATATAGTTTTCCACAATGGCTGAATTATGTGCATTAGCAGCATTTTAGCACTATATTTGTGAGCTCATTTCTTGGTTTTCATTTTTGTTAAACTGTCGTTTTATTTTTTATTATACATACATTGTTCAAAAACTGAAAATTACTATTGTAAAAAAAATTATGGAAGACCAGACAAGTATTTATTGTCATGGTAAAACACATAAACATCACTTAAAATCTATATCTGCCACTATCCACCACATTATTAAGGAGATCGGAGGGGCTATACAATACCTGTTATACTTTTGTCGTCAACTCGGTCTGGTAGATTTTCCACATCGGTTAGGATAATTAGAGTGTCGTTTGGTATATATGAGCCGATAGCATCTTTTAATTCTTCAAGAAAGGAATAACCGTGCACCAAGATGTGGATAACATGTTTGGTATTTGGTTGGTCTCCAGGCTTCATAATCATATCTACAAGAGAAAAAGTGCGTTTAAAAATCTTGAATATTGAGCTTGCAACCTTTCCGCTATGGACCGAATTTGGAATCATTCCAACAGTATTTAATAGAGTCGGCAGGTCTAACGGTGCTAGTTATGGCAGTTATGAACATGTTTCTCTAGTCAGAATTTTAGAAAGAGTAATGTCACAGTAATTGCCAGGTGAACATATGTCCGGAGAAAACTTTTCGTTCCTTAAATATCCACAAATAGTATTGATTACAATAACAATAAGCAAAGTTGAAATAATTTAAAATGGATATTTTATATTGTATGAGGCCACTTTAAGTAATTGGCAATCACTGCTGATATTCTCTCAAAACTAAATTATGAAATGGGAAAGTCGACCTTCCTGATAAAGGAATTATTTATGGAGTTATCGCAGGTAAATTTCGGAGTAATTTATGGTTTACATGACAAAAGTTGTTGTAGATAATTGAATAGCTATCTGCAGATCAAAATGTGTCACTATAAAAAACTTAAGTTCAACCGATAATTACTGCGACATCAGCGATTCAAAAAGTGTATAAAAGTGTTCTTTAATATTGCGATTAAAATAGAAATTAAAAAACCAAACTGCATTATTTTGTATGCTTGTGTTTCAAATAAGTTTGGAAACGTAGCAACACGCAGCATTGCATGAATTCAAGAATTTAAAGTAAAGTGTATCTATTACAAACCTGTCAGCAATTTAAACAGTTCTTTTGATTGCATTCTTGATGTTACGGTGATCTCAATTCTTTCACAATTTTGACAATTTAAAACAAGCATATTATACTTATTTATCCATGAGTAGCTTTCGTTATAGCAAATTTCCTGAAAAAAAGAGAAAAAAATTATACGTATTGACAATTTACTCTTGAAAATAAGTGAAAAATTGTTCTAATTATATTCATTGATATTAATTAGCATATTGACAAAGAATAATAACCTAATTTGAAATTTAAATATAAATAAAAATCATAAAAAACCTGCCGAGACAATGCTGTCGATCAAAAACTACAAATCTGTGTCAGTAGTATTTAATAGGTGAAGGTATAAATTGTTTACAAACTTCAAATCATAAAAATGACTACCTAACTACTAAAAGGAAAATTGCTCCTCTCTGTACCATGTGTAAAATCCATAAAATCAATGCAGCACTATCGATTGCTTCGAATAGGTACATCTACTTTAAAGCGACATAACTTGGTATAAAAGAGATCTAACAAAATCTTTTAAATATAAATTACTACAATGCATACCCTACCGAGACTTTAACCGTGAAATTCTGATAATATTCTGGCAGTGAAGGTAACGTTTCGATAGCTCGCTAATTAACCGAGATATCCCTAGTATGAAGAGACCATTCCTACACATCTGTCAAATGTTAAGAGGGGATCTTTCACCTCGGAATAGAAGAACCTGCTGTTTCCCTTTTAGTTGCTAGTTATTCATCTATTCCTCGAACCACATTCGGAACCAGATTACCCTCTGTGCTTCTGAAATGTACCCACTTTCTGGTGAATAAATCAGGACAAATACATAAACATTTTTCTTACTTGAAATGTTCGACTCGAAATTTTAAAGCCATTCAATGGTATCTAGATCCTGATACTTTTGCCCACAGTTTAGATTTCTTTGTTTTTTATTAATAATTACTGCTTGGCATATACTTGGATCTACGTTTGTTATGCTTTTCGCGGCACAACAAATGTTGAGTATGTGAAGAGACTACAAAAAAAATAACACGATAGGTTCTTTTATTTCAAATTTTGCTTCCACAGTTACAATAACCCTTTTCTATTACAACTATTGAGATAGATTAAAATCAATATTATTTCTCCAAATTCAATTAATAGGAGTAAATATTAGTATCACAGATATTCTTGAACTATGTAACGACAATAAGAAAATAGAGCATGATTGGGTAAAATATATTATTTACAAATTCATTTTAGTAAATAAACACAGTGTTGCCAAAATAAGTCTACAAAATTTTATTTCTTAGAGAACTTTGTCTGGCTATCGAATTGTATATATAATGCTACACTGATGCCATTTTCTTACGAGGAGAACAGTTCAAATCGCTTTCATATGCTACAATATATCATAATATACTCGTACTTTTCTTTCACACGATAATGAAAACTATTACTTTGCGATGTAGACTCTGAAACTTGTCTTATTTAATATTTTTCCTGTACGAAAAAGTAGTAATTAAAAGTATAATTATTACCTTCAATGAATTGTGGTACTTTTCGGGAAAAACATTTAGTAGGAATTCAAAACTCTTTAAATATAATTGATATGCAGGAATATATTTTAAGACTTCATCGGGTATTTTATCACTCCAGAACAATCCGTAATTTGAAATATTTATAATATAATATATCGTTCATTGGAAAATGCCAGTCATTCATGGAGAATATGACCTTTGAGCAAAGAATTTCTGATGATGATCCAGGATCAGAATTTAGAAAGTTTTCAATACAATATTTAACAGCGTCTCGACCAATAATATTCATTGCTGCCAATTCGTATTTTATCCGAAAGAAAAAATTATAGATAACATTTATAGTGAAATTAGTATAATACATATTTATTCTTCTTCTTTCTAGTCAAAAACGCTTGCTTGTTATTCTCATCCACAAGAGTAGACAGAAACTGCTCACTCTCGAATATCTGCCATGTATTTTGTAACCCAGCAACCGATGATTGCTTAGTGCATACTCGGGGCACATAATATTTACCATTCAAATACAACAAAATCGTGCCTAGCAGATCTATTTCGTATTTCAATCAATATTATACTCTTATATTACACTCACACCACAGTGTCTTAGTGTATAGTTTACTACATAAAGGGTGAAATCATACTCGATTGGCATTTTCTACTACTTTTGTATTGTATTGATGTCTTTCTCATTATATATATATATAGTGCTAGACTGCGATGGGTTCAATGCGGACATTGCACGTTTCTCTGAGATGAATGTGTAGCTGAGGTAACCATGGTTTTAAAACATGTATCATCGTCAAAATTAGTACTTTTGATCGCACACACACACCTAGAGATATTTACCCAAACACATCACGTATTATATGTAGGCGTGTGTGGGTGTGTGTGTGTGAATAGCCAGACTAAAATATGCCGCCTAAAGTTAATAAAGGAGCTGCCTATAGTCAATATAAAGGAACGCTTCAATTGCAATAGCAACAGTAGGTAATGACACAATGAGGAGGTAAAGCTATTTTACAAGGACAACAAAAAAAGAAATATCCTTTTGAGTATGTAGGCCTAGTTTTCTTACAGCTTACTGGTATATAAGCAACCTCATGATATACCTACAACATATCGACACTAAGCAAACCACTGTGTGCCTCTGCCACTTAATAAATATCAACTGTAAAGTCCTGCAACATCTGGTCGATACTTCCTATTGACCTGTTTGCTTAAAAAGCAGCAAGAGTACCTAACTGAATAGAAATTAGTATAATAAGTAGGCATTAGGTAGGTATTCATAACTTTGGACAAGTTTGATATATACTTTCGTAACATAGGTATGTTAATGTGTATTATATATTATGTATAGCATAAATTGGATCAAAATATATACGCGAAATCCTCTTTTATTTAATAAACTTTTGACTCGATACACATATCAAAATATCTGCACATAATTTCTAAAAATATGATAAAAAAAGATATTAATTATATAATAATAAATACCTAATTGTATTGTATAATAGCTTATTGTAAAATTCAAACCGAATTTAATTGATTCTGTTCATTTACGTTTTAAACAAAACATTCTATTAACTAATTATTTTTTCATGTTAAACCTTGTACTGCAGGTATGTCTAGAAATAGCACACTATTACATAATGGGCAATTGTACATTATTAGCTTACATCGAGGAATTACATTTACTCTTAAATAATATTGTCTTACCTAATAATTTTATTTGAAATTATAGTTATTCTATATTAATATATTTTATCTCTATATGTGTGTTATATTCTTATTTTCCTATCTAATGGGTACATTTCTTTATCATTAATACACATAGATAATTAAGATCATTGCCTAAATTATTATAAGATAAATAAATATCATAATCGTTCTGAAAGTCAGTGATTACAGTTACAATTACTCGCTTACTTTTTATGAGAAGTTCCCAAAGGAAGAATTTAAACGGTCGAATGTATTAATTATCTCACAGGAAAATTATTATAAATTCAATCAACTACTAATACTACTATTCTACAATGATTATAATTAATTTTCCAGTAAAAATGCTCGCTATCTTTTAATACATGTAAGTGAATAGAAAGTTACTGCGATAATAGAACTATCAATAATTATTAACAACAAGGCAAGATTAATATAAGATACACAATGGAATAATTCCGGCAAGATATAGTGATTATAAAACGAATGATTATCGATGTGAAGTGACTTGAAATGTTTGACTCGAAGTTTTAAAGCCATTCAATGGTATTAGATCCTAATACTTTTGCCTTCAGTTTAGATTTCTTTGTATTTTATTAATAATTACTGCTTGGCATATACTTGGATCTACGTTTGTTATACTTTTCGCGGCACAACAAATGTTGAGTATGTGAAGAGACTACAATAAAAATAATTTGATAGGTTCTTTTATTTAAAATTTTGCTTCCACAGTTACAATAACCCTTTTCTATTACAACTATTGAGATAGATTAATATCAATATTATTTCTCCAAATTCAATTAATAGCAGTAAATATTAGTAACCGAGATATTCTTGAACTATGTAACGACAATAAGAAAATAGAGCATGATTGGGTAAAATATATTATTTACAAATTCATTTTAGTAAATAAACACAGTGTTGCCAAAATAAGTCTACAAAATTTTATTTCTTAGAGAACTTTGTCTGGCTATCGAATTGTATATATAATGCTACACTGATGCCATTTTCTTACGAGGAGAACAGTTCAAATCGCTTTCATATGCTACAATATATCATAATATACTCGTACTTTTCTTTCACACGATAATGAAAACTATTACTTTGCGATGTAGACTCTGAAACTTGTCTTATTTAATATTTTTCCTGTACGAAAAAGTAGTAATTAAAAGTATAATTATTACCTTCAATGAATTGTGGTACTTTTCGGGAAAAACATTTAGTAGGAATTCAAAACTCTTTAAATATAATTGATATGCAGGAATATATTTTAAGACTTCATCGGGTATTTTATCACTCCAGAACAATCCGTAATTTGAAATATTTATAATATAATATATCGTTCATTGGAAAATGCCAGTCATTCATGGAGAATATGACCTTTGAGCAAAGAATTTCTGATGATGATCCAGGATCAGAATTTAGAAAGTTTTCAATACAATATTTAACAGCGTCTCGACCAATAATATTCATTGCTGCCAATTCGTATTTTATCCGAAAGAAAAAATTATAGATAACATTTATAGTGAAATTAGTATAATACATATTTATTCTTCTTCTTTCTAGTCAAAAACGCTTGCTTGTTATTCTCATCCACAAGAGTAGACAGAAACTGCTCACTCTCGAATATCTGCCATGTATTTTGTAACCCAGCAACCGATGATTGCTTAGTGCATACTCGGGGCACATAATATTTACCATTCAAATACAACAAAATCGTGCCTAGCAGATCTATTTCGTATTTCAATCAATATTATACTCTTATATTACACTCACACCACAGTGTCTTAGTGTATAGTTTACTACATAAAGGGTGAAATCATACTCGATTGGCATTTTCTACTACTTTTGTATTGTATTGATGTCTTTCTCATTATATATATATATAGTGCTAGACTGCGATGGGTTCAATGCGGACATTGCACGTTTCTCTGAGATGAATGTGTAGCTGAGGTAACCATGGTTTTAAAACATGTATCATCGTCAAAATTAGTACTTTTGATCGCACACACACACCTAGAGATATTTACCCAAACACATCACGTATTATATGTAGGCGTGTGTGGGTGTGTGTGTGTGAATAGCCAGACTAAAATATGCCGCCTAAAGTTAATAAAGGAGCTGCCTATAGTCAATATAAAGGAACGCTTCAATTGCAATAGCAACAGTAGGTAATGACACAATGAGGAGGTAAAGCTATTTTACAAGGACAACAAAAAAAGAAATATCCTTTTGAGTATGTAGGCCTAGTTTTCTTACAGCTTACTGGTATATAAGCAACCTCATGATATACCTACAACATATCGACACTAAGCAAACCACTGTGTGCCTCTGCCACTTAATAAATATCAACTGTAAAGTCCTGCAACATCTGGTCGATACTTCCTATTGACCTGTTTGCTTAAAAAGCAGCAAGAGTACCTAACTGAATAGAAATTAGTATAATAAGTAGGCATTAGGTAGGTATTCATAACTTTGGACAAGTTTGATATATACTTTCGTAACATAGGTATGTTAATATGTATTATATATGTATAGCATAAATTGGTTCAAAATCTATGCGAAATCCTTTTATTTAATATACTTTTAACTCGATACACATATCAAAATATCTGCACATAAGTTCTAAAAATATGATCAAAGAAAGATATTAATTATATAATAATTGTGAAATTCATACCGAATTTAATTGATTCTGTTCATTTACGTTTTAAACAAAGCATTCTATTAATTAATTATTTCTTCATGTTAAACCTTGTACTGCAGGTATGTCTATTAATAGCACACTATTACATAATGGGCAATTGTACATTATTAGCTTACATCGAGGAATTACATTTACTCCTAAATAATATTGTCTTACCTAATAATTTTATTTGAAATTGTAGTTATTCTATATTAATATATTTTATCTCTATATGTGTGTAATATTATTATTTTCCTATCTAATGGGTACATGTTTTATCAATAATATACATAGATAATTAAAATCATTGCCTAATTTATTATTAGATAACTAAAGATCATAATCGTTCTGAAAGTCAGTGATTACAGTTACAATTACTCGCTTACTTTTTACGAGAAGTTCCTAAAGGAAGAAATTAAACGGTCGAATGTATTTATTATCTCATAGGAAAATTATTATAAATTCAATCAACTATTAATACTGCTATTCTACAATGATTACAATTAATTTCCCAGTAAAAATTTTTGCTATCTTTTAATACATGTAAGGGAATAGAAAGTCACTGCGATAATTAATAGAACTATCAAAAATTATTAACAACAAGGCGAGATTAATATAAGATACACAAGGGAATAATTCCAACAAGATATTGTGATTAAAACGAATGATTATAAATATATCGATGTGAAGTATAAATATATAAGTAGAGATAAAAGGAGACATTTATAATAATAATAATAATAATTTTCATCATCATAGATAAAGAATGGAGAAGATACGTGTGTATAATATTACATTTTGTTAAAATTCGTGAAGAATATGGTATTTCAATTTTATTTAATTAATTTAAAATAAATAGTAGTTAGTAAATATAGTTCAAATGTTTGAAACAGCATTTTAAATTTCAATTAATATGTATTAAATATTTTATTTCCAATACATACTATTTTGTGTTATAATAACAGAAATATAACCTATGTAGGTTTGTGATAAAAATTATACAATTGAATAGTTCACATTAATGATAATTATCGATTCTAGTTTCGCTTTCAAACTTGCGCTTCTTTAACAGGAGAATCTCCAGTTTCATTGCATTACTTTGTTGTTTTAACATTTTTTGTCCAACAAAATCTACATTTTAAAATAATGTCCTTCTTGTAAAAGTTTCAATTTTAATTCAAGAAACTGGTTTGCAGAAATTCTCTTAGAATTAAACCTTACTTTTGTAGATCGGGGCGTAGGAAATTGCTTTGATGTTGGCAGAACTTCATTTTCCTCGCCTATCATGTTTAGCTCAGACAAAAAGGATGTTTGTGGGGATGAATTAGCTTTACTGACGTTAAGTTCGTACATTCATGGAGCATCGTCATCAAAAGAATTTAAAATCGGCGTGAATTGAGCAGCTGGAATCATCGAAACGAGGGCCGAAGAAATGGCCCCCATCGAAGGTTGAGAGGGACCTCCACCCATCGCAAATCGTTCCCGACGCTCATCTTCTGTGTCTTTCTTAACTTTGGCTTTCATCGTCTTCCATTGCAACTTCAGATTGGTCACCTCTCGTTGTACAACAAACTCATCGGAATTGTACAACACACTCATCGGAATTAAAAATCGAGCATATTTTTTTTCATGCACTGTCCTTTTTCTTATTAGCATTAATGTCACAGTGTTTATCCTCGATAATAGATTTTCTGATATCAATTAAATCAATTAAAACACTTTTCTCATAGTCCAAAAATACGGGCAACGTTTGCATTTATCTGACACATTTTAAATATATTAATATTAACAATTAGTTATTTAATTTAACCAGCTTAGTTTTACAAATGAAAGAAAATTTGTGCCTACTTAGTGTTAATATTTAATGCGAAAAACAATATAATTTTTAACAATCATCTACCAGGGTCAACGCTAGCGTTAGTTTTCCTAATTTACGAATTTTAACTCCTGGAAAAGTACTTCAACGGCGTTCGTTTGGTACTCACTAGCCATAGAGTAATAATACCAAGAGAATTCACTCGGTCAAAAAAGTGTAGATATGTTTGTTTAAATATTCAAAGTTCGCCATTTTATATTCCCCTCAATGCGATGGTAATTTACATTCTAAAACAGTTTTTAAAAGATCGACTTGCAAACGGGCAAATCTACATGATATAAAGAACTGATATAAAAAGTAAAAAATAGAAATGCGCGCCTGAATTAGAGCTCGTATAATATGTATTTATAGGAGTATAACTTGAATAATAAAAATGTTTTTCGATAGCGGCAAATAACTAGTTTTGTATACTTTTAAGCCGTAAGAATACGAAATAATGAATGCCCGCACAATTTAGGCTATGCATACCAAATAATGTAGGCAAAATTGTTATTTTGCACCCCAGTCTTTTAATAATATTATTTTGAAAAAGTGGAACGTGTATGTTGTTATTTATGTGCGATGCAAAATGCACAAAATAATAGTTTTTTCAAAAATAAGGAAATAACATATATCACAAATGGGGTGAGGTGATAAAAAACCAATAGTCGAGTTTTTTTATTACAACTCCGGTTAAAAACCTTGGTCGAAATGACTTCGACTAAGAGTCTGGTTTTTTTACCTTGGTGGCAGAAAATCTGAATAAAAGTACAGATTATTAATAACATGCTATTAATAAATTATTTAAATGTTATTGATTTTACTATATCTTATATAATTAAATAGCAATCCTTTTACACTTTAAATAAATTGTACTTTTACATAATATCCAATTAAATAAAACTATTTAAATTCAATAATTAAAAAAAATTAGGGATACCCGTAGTCGGAAATTGTGTACCTTGAGTCAGGTTTAAAAACCACAACCTCGGTCGTGTTTTAACCCACGACTTATTTTGATCATGCCAAAAAAACTAGACTAGAGAATTTTCGACCGTTAAAAACCTTCGACCAGCTTTAATCAACTCACCCATTCAAAAACTGGCAAAAATCTGCGGATAATTTTATATCACAATTTAATAAAGTTGCTGTAAAATTAGTATTTTACTCTCTCAAAAGCAATAGACATAAGATTATTACCGGTTAAGATTACCATAAGATTATCATAAGATTACCATAGATTACCATAAGATTACCATAAGATTACCATAAGATTACCGTAAGATTACCGTAAGATTACCATAAGGTTACCTTAAGATTACCGTAAGATTACCATAAGATTACCATAAGATTATATCAGTTATTAGCGAGAATGTAATATTGAAATGATAGTAAATAGACAATGTCTTGTGAAGATCATTAATAATACGTGATTTAAGATAAATTGATAAAGACATCATGTAAGTGAATTTTATCATTTAAATATAACATCAATATATTGAACATCAACAATTAACATCGTCAAATTATGAAACATTATTTTTATAAATGTCTTACATACATTAGTGTATCTGTCAATTAAACAGCATTTATAATTTATTTTATTATTTTATTAACAAGCAGGAAGTTAATAAAGTATATTATTAGACATTAATAAAAATAATATGATGGTATTTTCTGTGGTATTTGGTATTTGAAATACATAACATTTATTTAGAAGGTTACAATAAAGTATGTAAAATGTTACTGGTTACCTTGTATATATTCAGGATTTTGATTATCAACTAGACCCGTTCAATCTCTTGTTCAATGACTTGTTCAAAAAACTGGAAAAAGAAGGTAAGCATAGTTATCAAACATACAAACGAGAATAGCGTCCATGAATTCAACTACCTCTTACATGCGACAGTGTGGTTCTATTTGTGGTGTTATTCTACCTATATCTATGACTAGCGTTTGTGTTTTAGATGGCACCAATCGATTAAAAATCGATCAAAGTTTATCTGAATTGAAATCCTGACATGCATTGGTTAAGAGTTTCGATTTCGGTCAGAAGAGGAAAAATAGTCCACGTTTACGAGGTATAGTTTATTTGTTACTAATTAGTTCTGAATATGGGCTTAGATTTAAAAGTGATTTGTAGCTTATTTTGTTACTAATTAATTCTGAATATAGGCTTAGATTTAAAAATAATTTGTGAATAATGTTGTCTCTATTGTCTCTAAACAGTCCATTTTAGTGCAGTACTCAAATCCATCTGTTAAGCTCTGAGTCATAGTTTAGAAGATTGTGGCAAATTGAATGGATGAGAATGGAAACGCATACATCTGAGTCTGTGGATGAATTTCAATTGCAGCTCAAATCGTGTCTGATATAATAATAAAGAAAGAAGTGGATCGATATCAGTAAAGCAGAAACCTGAACGACTCTCTGGATCAAAGAATGCGTGTCAAATAATTTCAGTCGAGTAAAGTTATATAGTGCTGCTTGATGTTCGGCATGTCCACTCTATGTGTCTATCATTTAAAAGGATGTCATTGATCCATTTGCAAGTCATCGAAATCCACACAAACTGTGGAGCCCAAATGTTCTCAAATCAAAAATAATTCTGCTCTTTTAGTTTTTTTAATTAGTTTACATATAAAATCATTAATTAATTAATTAATTAATTGATGCACATATTTAAATAATTAATTCTTTTATAAACAGTTTATGTGTTATTTTATGATTTATAAATGATCAAATAGAGCAATTGTGGCTTTCGTGACTTTTATTAAACTTGATTTTTACACCTTTCCGCGCTATATTCACAGAAGTCGAATTTTTTATTTCTCTTTTGCAAATAACAGGTCTAATTTTCTATATAAAATATGTGTGTTGGATCACTCTGTACATGATAATGAGAAGAAAGTCAACGTTTGTGTTAAGAAGAATATCTTGGATAAGCTTTTGCCACCGTTTTCATTGATATGGATCTGGTGTCAAAAGTTTCTGGAAACTTAGAGATAGTCTCAGATTTATGGGATATTAACAAAGAGAAAAGCTGATCGCCGAGCTTCATCAAGGGGGCTCAATTAGTTAAAATTGAATCATTCATCAAACAGTGGTAAGTGTCAGACTTGCAGGATATGAAAAACATATAATGTAATATATTTCATAATAATAATTAATATTAACATCAATCTATAAATATATATGAAACATGATACAAGAATGTTGAAGCTTGTATCGTGTAAAATGGCTTGCATCATGTTTGATAGTTTAAAAATGTTATTCTTATCCTGTTAATCCGGCTCTTATAGTTTCAAATTTTCTTTGTCTGATTAATCTTGGTACTTTATTGTTAGTATACCATTGATATAATCAGGCGATCAGCCAGGAGAGATATTGGGTATTTTATCCAATTTTACGTCTTTGAACATTCCTTCATTGTATTAACTTATTTAATATATGACGGCCAGGAGATTTTCTGTTCACGAGAATAGCGTCAATGAATTCAATTACATCTTACATGCGACAGTGTGGTTCTATTTGTGGTGTTATTCTACCTATATTTATGACTATTCTGTTCACGAGAATAGCGTCCATGAATTCAACTACATCTTACATGCGACAGTGTGGTTCTATTTGTGGTATTATTCTACCTATATCTATGACTACATTCGGATAGTTATTCTATCTAAAACTCTCTCCTTTTACTTGACCTAAGCCATTTGCAAATCTACTATTCAAAGATAAAATAGTTTTAATTTGTATATAATGCACAAGCCACTTCCACTGTTTTCGAAACTAATCCTGTGCAGATTGAGTTGTATGGTAAGAGAAATATTAAATTAATTAGAAAATTTGATACTTCAAAAAAATAAGTACTGCAGAAGACGTTCTCCCAGAAAAAGAAGACTTCAAATTCAAATAAATTACACAAAGATTTCAATATATTTAAGGTAAATGATTATATAAAACTAAGATTAAACCTACTGATCTATAGGAATTAAATAAGTGAACTCTTATAAAACAAGATGTAACACAAGAGCAATTAAATTTGAGCTTGGAACAAAAAAAATATCAACTTAACTGGAGCTTCTTTCAACAATAAACATAAGCTTGCCTAATATAGGTTTAAATTATTAAATAACTAAAATAGAATTAAATGAACATAAAGATAGTGTAAATAAATATTATTTAATAAAGCATAAACGGCAAACTGTAATTCACTTGGAAAAAGTTGCATAAGTATACTATACTAAACAGTTAACTATATTAAAAAGTTATACAACTATATTACTCAACTATATTAGTGTGACAAAAAATGTCCTTAATTGTTTTCTAATTTACATTCTTTAATTAATTCCTGCTATGTATTATAATATATAATATATAATTTCATTGAAGCCCCAACTCGATCATGATAACTAACATCGGTCTCTTGGACAAACATTATGTACATACTATTTATAATTTTGTATACACATTGAATAAATCATGTTTTCTGTCCTAAATAAATATTTCATTATACTGTTATGCTACGTCTATAACCATTAAAAATGAACATCCTCTCAAGAAGTGTTCAGAATGTTCAGTGAAGATATCGAATCACCAGCAAGAACAACTCAATTTACTTCATCTGTCAATGTAGAAATGTTACCAAAATCTGTCGACTTTAGCTTTTTATAATAATATATGAATATAACTTAGAATTAAAACAATCTTTCCAAAATGGTTTCTGTATTTTTTAAATAGGGTTTCTAAATTTTAAAACTGCAATAAATTGTTTTAAGTTAAATATCTATATATTCTGATCGTATTCCGAAAGACTGAAAATGAAAACTAAATTTGAATGCTAACCTATGAATATAATGACATTTCAATTAAGATAAATTTTAAACACACGTATTATTATGTACATCTGCAATGTACAATTTCACCTAAATACCCTTTTATTATCTTGATAGAATCAATAAAAAATAGCAAAATTAACACAACTTACAATTTGATTAAAACTAGTCGGATGCGTAAGCATTCAAAAGTAAGATTATTAATCTCTTCTTTATATACTGTCTCCTCTTTATTTATTTATTTACTTCAACAAAACAAAAAAGCGTCACACATTGTATACTTACGAATAAGGTCGCTGAGCCTATCACTGGCACGTATTATATATGCCTTTATATGCCGTTTTCTATACGTTTGTATGTCAATGTTCTGTAAGACATTATTATACACTAGAATAAAAGCTTAAAAAGAATGTTTACAATCCTTCTTAGTATTTTTAAATTAGTGTGCATAACATAATAATTCAGATCAATTGATTAAATCAGACGAACTTAATGAAACTATGTTAAACGGAATTTTCTAAAAGTCTGATGGTTTGAATGGGAGGCGGGGAGCTAATGTCTGTTCTTTATGATCCCCTATAATTGTTAAACTTTCTAATCGAGTAGAGTTTGGAAGCTGAAATGTAATATATTCCATTGAAAAAATTATTAAAACAATTTCTTTAAATAAAAATAGGAAAAATAAGCATTTTTGTCATCTTTAAAAACAATTACATTTCTAATTTCCTTTATAATTATATTTTTTTATAGGAAATTTTTTTAATGCACTTTATCAACTCAATCAGTACCCGAATCAAAATTTCGTGGAATTTATAAGGTATGCAGTATTTTTTGCGCCTATTTTTCAATGGGGTGCATTCTTAGAGTGCTGACACGTAACCAGCCCCTTTTGGGTGCACAAATAGTGAATAGAGCACTAATAGTTGTTAAAACTTAATAATAATGGAACTGTACTAACTAATGAATGATTGTAGTGATGGAATTAAATATATTGACTTTTAATGTGTTCCTAAAATTAATTATCTGTGTCTTTATTGTTTCATTAGTTGTATACAACTTTAAAAAAATATTACAAATTAACTCTGTAATTAACACTATTAAAGGTGGATTCAAAACTATTTCACACTTCTAAATATTGATATTGGAAGGGACAATACCTTTAGTTTTATCAAATTAGAATGACAGATAAAAATAGGTTCTAATTTATGAAAAGTTTTCTCAAATATTGAAAACTCTCTACAAATATATCTCCGTTTTGGAAGAAGAATATTAAATTATTAAATTTTCATATACTTATAAACATTTATACAATATTTTAATAGTTCTTTATAATAATGAAAATAAAGCTGTAGGATTTCCAGCGCTATTTACAAGGACAGATATTCATTTTACCAGAACTAAAACACTACATAGGTATATATATATATATATACCATAACATAAAAGTAGTATGGAAGTGCGTTTCTGGATCACCCCACCCCCTCCCTCGCCAGTGGGTAATCGGGTACCCTCTGGTCATGGATGACTCAGTACCGGACAAGCCGCGTGATCATTTACGAGCCAATGTGGGTTGGATCTAATTCACAGCTCAGCAAAATCTGCATGGCTACCTCTCTTCAGAAACGGGCTCTACAACTACTCTTCCGCAGGCTTTGCGAGAACTTTACTAGGCTTCACCCGAGCAACGCCCGACCTTCTCACCTACCGCAGACACATATTGGGCTAAGCTAGTCTCGACTTGTCTGGATTCGACTGGAAGGGTAAGCAATCGATCAAGATAAAGGAGATGACCAGACCCGAACGATTCCAGTTTCTGTTACGCTGTAATGGAATCTATATGGAGCAACATGAAGATGAAGATCATATGGACAGTCTCAATCTCAGAGTTGCATAGACTGGCTATGAACCAATTGAATAATAATTTAATATCTGTCTCATAACCGACACTCCTCCATCGGGGAGCACAGCAGTTTCAATGGTGACTCCTACTCCGGGGACTCCTACTTCTCAGAAAAAGAAGACAGTCCCTGACACACCTAAGAAACTCGCTCTAAAACGCTCAGATGCGATGACGAATCTGGACTTCATCATTGAGAATGTGTTAACCCTATCCATACCGGGGGGGGGAGCTGAATCAGCCCCCCCTCTTCTATTTTTGATGGCATTTTTATTGAACAATTTGATTACAGTAAGATCTCGTGACTTTTCCTAAAATGAAGTTTTACTACTTTTAGCGCAAAAATTACATTCAAATACTCACGTGGACGATCATGAGAGCGGTTCCATAACCTTCACCCCAAATTTATAAAAAAAAATTAATATTTTGTTTATCAGGTATAAGTGAAAATAAGAAAATGTATCACCAACACACACTATAATATTTAGACACTTAGTACTTCATTATATAGTAAATTATTTCGATTAATATTGAAAAATAAAAAATTGAAAAAAATATTTTTTTTTGTATACTTTTAAACTTAAAATAGCTGTAACTTTTTGTTTTTTTATTAAAAGTTTTTTTTGTAAAAAGTCATCTGTATATCATATTTATTTAACTAGGTGCTAATTTTCATCACTATAGTACACTG
>JAYRBW010119667.1:0-17200 GCA_036023295.1 Invenusta paracnida
TTGTTCTATTAATGGACAATTTTTAATGTACAATTGAATAACACTTGAAGTAACAACTGTTACTTTAATCTTTATAACAAATCTATTACAAAAAAAGGATAAATCTAATTTGCTTTTTATTATTTTTGAGATAGGTATATATAACATATTATTAGAAACGTATTATTTTTACACGTCTGGAAGTGTTCAGTCCTGTATAATATAAATTCAATGTATTAAAACAATTGCGTTGTCCTCGATAAGGATAATCAAGGATGTAGCGTACTCGAAACGAACAATTCGACTGAATTTTATTTTAATATACATACATGATCCAAATACTACTGAATTCAATTAAACATCAAGAATCCAATTATTTACGCCACTTTAAAAAAGATAGTGTTTTCCTCTATCCAACTCGTTTCGAAGACTCTTCTCTTTTTCCAACAGTTTTCTTCGTATGTTTTTCAGGTCATTCGACACCCTGATTTATATACATATTCTCGACAGCACAATTTTACGTTTGATATTGAAATACTTATCCTAAATGTAATTTATAATAACTTTATAAATTCATTGTCTTAAAATGCAGTTAAATACAATAAAGAAGATTTAGACCAGGAGCCATGGTAGGGTAGCTGTTAAGGGAAACAATTTCCACCTACGTTACATTGTTGTATACACATCAAGTCTCTGAAATGAAAGTCTGCCGGGTATCTTCTGGTGGTGGATGTGACCTTGGGGCCTATACTTTAGAATATTCATATTACCATGCTATAACCTATAAAATCCCAAAAATGTTATGATTTTCAATATTCTAAAGTACTAGAATTTGATTTATAGAATTTATTAAGCTAATTTCTAAATCAAATGCAAGGAAACACAAAGGAACGAATTGATATGAAATATGTTATCAAAAATAAACCTTTTTTCCCCACAAAATAGACCCCACTGGTTCCTGGTTTAATTCTTTTGTTTAGAATTTGTTCAGTTCTAAAATCTGTAGTGCGAAGTGATCAAATCTATACTGTAAGATGCACTGAAATTTCTTATTACATATTTAACTAAAGAATTCTTTTTATAATGTATTAGATTGTAATGTTAGATTCGTGATATATCACAATTTCAAGTGTAACATATAGAGAAAAATATTCTTAATTTTAAATTTCTGTTCTCGTATTGCTTACTTTATATTCTATAATTGGTTAAAGGGAAACAGACACAATTTTATTTGTGCTTGACTTAATTACGAATGCTGTTAAAAATCCTTTGATATTGTCACATTAATTTTAAATTTAACAGCGTGAATGTCAAGCGTTTCATTTTAAATTGTGATTGTACTATATATTAAAGTACGATGAACTCATTCGGAACTGAATACCTTATAGTATAGGTAAACTAGGATTCAAAGTATAAACACACACGTGGATGAATAGTATTTATTACTAAAAGAAACAAAATACAGAATTCAGTATCATATTATGTTAAGATATGAGCATAATGCAAATTACAAGCATGTGATATACAATTGTATAAATACACAGAAAAGATTAGTTTGTTAAACGCATACGAGATCATTGTAATAGGGATTCGTTTAAAAAGACAAATTGTGATATATACTCATCTAGAGCATGTATGTAAATGTCGAAGTAAAGTATACACGAACACAGTAGACTAAGAAATACTCAGTGATATTGAAATATTGTGTAAACACAGCATATTAATTAGGAGTTTCCTTGATATAATTAAAATGAGCGAACTAGAAAACATACAGAGTTGAAGGTGCTTACAATCAAGTCAACATGTGAAGTTTTCGAAAAGCTATCCATTTCATCTATAGGTAAATTAGTTGCTCAACTTGCCGTAAAAATGCAAAAAGATATCATAATGAAATCCAAAAAAATTTCAACTTCATACCCTTATACATGTCATGAGATTATAAAAAACGTATGATATTAAAATAAAGAAAATTTGAAATGTTGATAAAAAGTAAAAAGCTTCATTAGCAGAGATCCAATAGTTTCAATAGTTTTGTTAAATTTGATCAAATAGAAAAACTGTTAATTAAACGAAGTTGAATGTTTCTGCTGTATAAATCTACAGTAGAATTTCAATTAAGAATTTTGTTAAAATGCACAAACACGAGAAGTAATGTAACAGAACCATGGAAATGTATGTCGAATTAATAATGTAGCATGAATAAGTAATTCAAACGAAATAGCATAAAAACTCTCAAAGAAGCTTAACATGTAAGATGTACTTTTCATTACATATTTTACCTCTTACTCTTTCAGGAATCACATCGTATATTTTAAATAATATAGTCTATGTAGAATTCAACATATATTTTCCAGGTGATGGCAATACAATAAAAAAAGAAAATAAGAAATTGTGAAACGTGGACATGATTGCGCAATTACTCTAACATAAACCTTAAAAATTAAATATTTCCGTATGATATATTAATTATATTTCTAATATTTGAGTAATTCTAAAACAATGCGCATCCGCCAAGGCCGTTTACAAAAGAAATATATATACATGTCCTTGTCTTTAACCCATATTATTAAAAAAATTCTAACACAAATAAACCGATCAAACAAATATATGATCAGAAAGTTAAACTAAATTTTCAACACTAAAAAATAGAACTACAGATAAAAATGGTAAAATTAAGTGACATCATTGGTACAAGTTATATACTATAAAATATGTAGATACGCATACAATTAAACAATTATATATGTATGCTAAAATAGAATAAAGATTTGATCTATAAAAAACTAATGAAACAAAAAACAAGTTTTAATCGTATTATAAAAGTGATTTGTGGTTGTATACATTGTGATGAGTTTAGCAGTGAAAATGTGTGTAAACCGGTCTAGGCGTTATATGAATAAATAGTGAAACCATACAATGCAAAAAATCCCGATGAAGTTCACCTCCCTTCGTATTCCCTTCAGATGATAAACTGGATATACAACCTTGCCACATAACTCGATCACAACTAGATGAAAGAAAATCTTTGGTATAACGTTGATACCTGAAGGAAGTAAAAAATAAAATGGTAAGCATTTTGAAGATAAAAAATATTATTCAGCATTGGAATAAAAAATCACTAATTTTATCATATTTTATAGAAATATAATCGTACTCATAGAATAATAACTAGCACACTTATGAATACAGTTATACATTTTATTTGCAATGCGGTGAGAAATTTTGTCAATAGAAAATGGTTGTATTTAATGAAACTGTAAAAATTGAATTTATATATAATTTACATTAATATGTAATTAATAGTCAAGTATTAATAAAAGCATGCTTATGATATGGACATTTTTTACGAAAAAAATACTAGTCAAATAAGAAACTATTTAATTTTGTTATTTTTTAGTGAATACTTTATTAAGACTTTTAGGAAACTAGATAAACTATAAACGACATTTAAAATATATCAGAAATGTATACAGTATTTCTGTAGAGATCTGTAAAAATACTGTTTGTTTCTTCGACTAATCTAGCTTCAAAATAGATAAAATAATAATTAACACGGCATGAGTAATTGTAAATAACTTTTTGTTTTACCGAACAAAAATTTAGAGTAAAATATAACATTTAAAAAATTTGCGTTTCTGTCTCTTCAATTGCTAAATTTCTATTCACTCTGTATTTATAAAATAAAATTACCGATGTGTGAAACAAAATTCAAATTTTCACCTTATGATATCACCAGAGATATTGCAAGCGATCGAGCCAGCAAATTAAGATCATTTCACTCTCCCAAGCGGCGATCTAAACCGGTTGGTGCTCCCGCATCATCTTCAGCACAATTGTCAAGTGGAGCATGATTTCCTACCGTCGCAACCGGTGGATCAGGTATTCTATCTGGATCACCGGCCAATTCTTGCGTGCCTTCCAAACTGACGAGAATATTGGAAATTCCGCCTGTCACTAACTGCTCGTCCATCGCTTCAACTGATCGAGCAACTGTGTCATTTTCTTCATCTAGACCCTCCTCTACCACCGTCTCACGGTTGGTTTCATGTCCAATTATCTGTTGCAGAGGAGAAAGGTCCAGTTGTCCATCAGGCAGATCATCGATAGTCACTTCTCCTTCATTATCTCCACTAGAGGTCTCTTCTAACTTGTCAAATTTGGGTGCTCGCTTCTCATCCTTTACAGAAAGAAATTGTTTTGTTTAAATTGTTTTAAAAGAAAATAATTTTGTTAAAAATATATATCTTTTCAGCAATAATAGCATAAGGAGGTTAAGGCTAAAATATGCATGCCTTAATAATATCTTTAAAAATTAGATAGGTAGTTATTAAAAAATTTAGCGGTTTTAATATTTTTTTGTTAGAATTATACATTCTTATACCTAAAAAGTATATCATTCGCCACAACTATAATAATGCATATATGTTATGAATAATAATGTAGTTTTAACAATGTAAAAGAGAGATCATATTACTATGCTGAAATTATACCTTACATAACAGAAATCTAACTTTTGTAACACTGCAAATAGCAAATTAGGTTAAATGTATTACTGCGAACTCTTGAAAATAATACAATTTATTTCATATTGAAATGGAAATGTTTGAGCTCTGCATGACTCCAATGAATCATTTTAATTCATTAAAAATAAAAAAAAACTTTTTGATAGGATACAACATAATAGTATTTATTATAAACAATATTATATACATCAAAGAAAGATTAGAGGATCGTGTACTGTAATTACATAGCAGATAATTCTATATACTATATAAAACATGTAAATATAGGTATACAATTAGTTTAAGCAGTGTCCTTCACAAAAGAACGTGTACAAAACTACATAATTACTCTATGTATAAGATATATATATATTATGATGACTCAGTCAACAATTAAATATAAATCATTATTTAAATTCTGTTAAATCAATGTGTCAATCAAAATCAAATAAATTATTTTCATGATAATGTATGATCGTGAAGTCACGCTTAAAAAATATATAAATGCAGCCAAGCAAAAATCGATAATAACAGGCATCCATTTCGGACTTATGATATTCTTATTGAGAAGTACCTACATGTGATTGTAAACTCTTGTTATATTGATTTTTAATTCTTGTGGCGTCTTATTAGAATATGAAAAACGAATAACTTCAAATTTAAACATGATATTATAGTATAATATTAAATGTCACTAATTGTGGGTATCCCACACTCTATATAATATTAACCGTAGAGTAAGTGCCTATCAATGTATATCTTTCTTTTGTTGTAGCAGTTATATGTTCTGCTCAGTATTCCAGTGTAGTTCTAACTAGTAGCGATTTACCACCCCAAATTTTTAATAATATATATTTTTTAAATAATAACTTTTTACTTAATTAATTACCAACTTATTTAAGTGCAGAGTTCACCTCAAAAGCACATTTATGTCTGTTAATTAGAAGCTTAGTTTTGGCCGAACCAAATAAAATTATCAAAATACGCTTGATATCCAGATTTAGTTCAAAGAGCCCAATAAATCGTGTAGATATGGATTGAGGTTTCTAAAGTAGAAATATTACAGACTCGTCGGTAGAATTTATATATGAAAGTTATAATTCAATATTGCTCGCAGATAGCAATACTTATTTACCATAGCATTTACCGAATGAGCAACATGTTGGCTCATATTACGAATAGACTGATAATTAAACTTACCTCAAACTCCTGAGAACTGGAAGGGCCTTTCTCATTCCCAGTCCCAAGAGCCGCGTCCTTTTCCTCAGCGTCCACAATCAACGGCTCCGGTTCCTCTCCCCCCGAACCTGAGCTCAGATCATCATTCTCTTCCTCGCCACTACCTAAACCATCACAGTCACCACTGTTGCCACCGTTACCAGCACCAGCGTTGCCGATGTAGCCGGCAGTGAAGCTGGAGGCGGATCGGGCCACTGCGGTCTCTCCGGCGCCATCATTCTCCTCGTCCTCGACCATCATGTCTTCATCGTCTTCGTCTTCATCACTCCCTGGTGCGCAGAAATAGAAAACAACAGATAACATCTCTTTTTGTACAATATGTAAATAGTAAAAACTTTTACTTATGAAGGGATCAAGCTTTATAATTGTGACTAATATCACAATTATGAAAAAATGTCGAATGATCATGATTATATATATCAACCAATATTAAAAGTTTAGTGGGTTCATAAAAAATATTTTAAACAATAACAATTAAACGCTGTTTCTTACATTTTCTGATATATTTTCAGTTTCCTGACGGCACCGGCTTTCTTCACGCTGTTAGCTCAAGTTTACATAATATACTAAATAACGCTTTTATTTTATTTTGTTTTTAATATGAATCCCGCTATTGTAAAAAAATGAATTTGCATATCTTTTAAATCTATTTCTGAATACTTTTTGTAATCTTTCAATTGTCTAATAATATGAACAATTATAGCAGCACAAACCTATTCTGTTCATAGGCTTGGTTTCACTGGGTGCCAGTGCCAGAGATAAGGAAGCAGCCATACCATAGGCACCACTTCCAAACAGCGAATAATTCTTGACAACATCCTGATCGTCATCTTCATCGTAACCGTCAATGTTTTCGTCGTCCCCATCTTCTTCATAGGAGTCATCCCTGGCTTCTTCGTCCTTATCTTCATCATCAATGTCATCGGTGTAATGGCCATCTGAAGCTAAAGAATTTAAATAATTGGTGTTTGATAAAATTTGCGTTCTCAACAAGTTGAAAATAAAATGTTGGTGACATTTTAATAGATAACATGCTTAAATTGTAATTATGCTTTTCTCCTAAAAATACTAATTTCGAAACTAATTGTTCCTTTATTAGTTGATTCATTCGCTATAGTCTATATTGTAGGATTACCTTAGAACATGTACATATCACTCTAGGTTTAGTATGGAGCGCTATTAATTTATCTATACTAGGTACTACAGGATAAAATATTACGTGTCCTTAAGATAGAAGAAGACAATAACCATTTGCTAATCAGATAAATATCTTCACAATATAAGACATACTTTAATCTTGAGTAACCTCCCAGCCATGTGGAGGGACCTCGTGTTTTCAGGTTGATATTTACAGTTGATGACCACCCTAGTCCTAAAACTTATTATTTAATATAATATTACATAAAAATAAAATGAATTACATTTTTTAGAAGGCACATTTCCTCAAAAATAAGAAAATTGTAAAAAATAAATATGCGGTAGTATGATTTCAGTACAAATTCGTTCCATTCACCTTCCTCGGCAGCATCTCCCTGGCCCACTCTCCCGCTTATCTGATGCTGACCATTGCTGTCACCGCTTCCCTTCCTACTACCGGTGGGATCCTGATCTTCCGCCTCAGAGGTGAGACCACTGCGTGTCGCGTCAAGATCCGAGATGAGACGGAAGAAGGCAAGCTCATTGAAGAGCATCTCGGAGACGTCAACCATGAGGTCCTCGATGCACGTTGATATTCTGCCTCGTGATAAGATAGAAATAACATGCATAGCCAATAACAAGAACACCGATAGTACCATTTAAACAACAAAGTATGAACAAGTAATAAAACGAGATCTTGAACAAAATTGAAAAAACCAAAAAAAAACATGAGTAAATAGAAATATTCAGAGGAGTTTCCTGAAAACAAAGATGCTTACTTCCTATTACGAAGAAATTAACATTGGAACTTCATAATGAATAGTTAATCAATAATTTAAAGGAGAGCTCCTAATAAATTTCAAAATGCTTCTAATTAATATCTTAATCTTGCTTTTCATCAACCACAAACAATAAAGTAGCATTATAAGAAATATATAAAGTTTATCATAGGTTATGATTAAAATAAGTATATTTAAATGACTTCCTTTTTTCCTGTATATTTTTAAAGAATTTAAAGGTAAACATTTATGAAGTAAAACAGAGCTGAAGAAGAAAAGAGATACATTTGTGAATAAAATAAATTATGTACATAGTAATAAACCGCATGTAGAGCGAAAAATTTTCAAGCAAAATCATGAAATTTTAGTTTAAAAAAATAAGTTAATCAAAATTTAAGCAATCTTAAAATATACAATATTTAAGTATATTTGCCATATATTATGGCCACCCTGTAATGTAAAGATTATACAAGGAAATAATACAGCCATCCACTCACCGTCTGCCTTCGTATTTGGTGAGAGTATCACAGAGCTGAGTGGCGAGTTGTTTGTAGAAGAATCGATTGAACTCTATATCCGACTTGACAACCCCCGCAGCACCTGTCGACCTTCTTCCGTCATCACCATCCTCAACATCAGATGAAGTTGGGTCCATCTCCTCCTCTTTATCATCAGGCTGTTCAGCAGTATCAGTCCCGTTGGCAGTTGCACCAGCATTATCAGCACTAGAGGTGACTGGAGGGATGAAGCCGCGGATCAGTGTAGGACCCATGATCTGCATGACCCGTTGGAGAGTGGCATCCCGGGTCCAGATAACCAGCTGTGGAGTGTACACCTCAGACTGGTGTTCCTTCAAAACTGGGATCAGGAAGTGAATCACCTGCTTTATCTGCTCTTCCAACATCTGGCTGTCCAGATTGGGACCCTGGTCGAGTCAAATTACAAGGGTGAGACAAGCAAAAGAGACTCAGCACAAGTTACACATAATAGATTGTACGCCAAAAAGGTTTAATACAACATAACTTAATATAGCTGTAGCAGCCTAGCTTGATGTCTAATTTAAATTTAAAATATTTGAATTCGATTAAAATTATTTACCACTACGTAAAAAATCTTAGTTGATTATTATAATATTGTATATTAAATAAAGGTTTATTTATTAGATAAAATATGATTCAACAATAATAGATATATAAATTTGTCGTATAGTTAAATACATCTTTGGAAATAGCTAAACTCAGCTTTTTTTAAAGTACGGAATCATACACATTCAAAAGTAAACTAAAAAATTTTAACATATAAGTAAATATACTCGTAATTATGATGTAGAACATGTGTGATAATAATGTCAACTTCTCTGTAGTTTCAATTAAAACTATGTAATATTTTCATATTAAACTATTCACAATGATAAATAGGTAAATAAAAAGGTATACAAATTTTAGGTTTTATACATATCTATACATAATCATATAGATATTGAATAATATTATAATCAACTAGACCTGTGATAAAAAAAAACTTCATGAACTATTTAGAATTTGAGCACAGCCGTTTTATCGGGTTTTCTTATGTTTAACTGTAGTCTTGAAGGCAATCAATATTATTAACAAAGAAGAAGAAATGATTGCTAAAAATAATTATAAAGCAAAATATGAAAAACAATAAGATGGCGGTGTTTAATTTTGTATTGAATCTAAATATTGCAAATTTTGTTGATTAAAATATGTAATATTAAATATCTATGGTTTTATTACATAACAGTCTCATTATTATTAAGCTTATTATTAAATGGTTTATTACTGACATTAAAAATGATACAATAACACTAAAAACGACTTACAGCAATCTCAGAGAGGGAACTTTCACTGAGAGTATCAGACTGAAACCGTTTATGTCGTTCATTAGCAGTTGATCGAGGTTGTTGTTCCATATCACGTAGCATCTGAAGCGTCTAAAATAGGGGAAAGCAGTCACGAAATAGATATATAAATTATCTATTTTCAAGATAAACTTCTTAGTGTAATTAAAAAAGCGATTGTGAACATTTTAAAATTAAATTTATGAGTGTTATAAATATAAAAATATTTAAAATAATATAATTTATGCTAAAAATCTATTTACTAATTAATATTGCATATCGAATTATGTTTTTCATTTGAAAAAGCAAGTAAGTACCTTGTCGAGCTGTGCGATAGAGTTTGGAATGTCATCTCCACCATGAATGAACGGCGAAGGAACCGGAGTGGAGAGGGTACTAGTCGAAGAAGCTGACTCGACGTAGTCGACTGTATCATCCTTGGGCGAGTAGGAACGATGGGCTGTGCTGGTAGCTGCTGCCTGCGCCTGGAGTTGGTGACTAGTAGCTCCTCCTCTAGTTCGACTACCAGTTGGATTCAGAGTCTCGGGAAGGGAAGCTGCGGCAGACAGCCTAAACTGGCTGTACTGCGCATTTGTACTGTGAGGCGCCAACGGCTGTGATGACATCATCATTGATGAGAAGACCTGTGATTGGTGGTAGTGATTAGTTGGCGTACGACCGCCACTACCACCATCGCTCTGAGGAGATACGTCACTTTGGTGAAGGATTCGAGTGGTCTTCTGTTCCAGGTGATTCAATGCGGCCGTGTAGAGTTGACCCTGAAATGCAGAACAGGTTCATATTAAAAAGGGATACAACAAAAGCTGCCAGCCTTTTAATGACTTTGGTATGTCAAATCAGTTAATAAAAAATAAGCTATAATAAAGGAACCATGTGTTTTCAGCGCAAAGCATGCAGGTGAATTTTAGAAGTGAATCAAAGTTAATGGTTTGGACAATTTGGTCAAAATACATAATATATTTTTTATTAAATTTTATCAAATTTTAACAGATAACACTACTTGTAACATAGATAAGGGGAAAACATACTTATAACATGGACCTTTTTACAAGTATATTTTATAAAACAAAACATCTATGGAAATATGTCGTTTAAAATATAAAATTGTCAATCACATAATCTTATTATTTAAAAATTCCTTTAATTATATTATAAGATATATAATTAAAAAGTAAGTTAACTAATTAGATAATACATAACTACAGAATGTTTATACAACAAGAAAAGTTTATTAAACAAGAAATATCTACAAGATCTCAACATAAAATCACTACTTACCAATATTATTTTAACAATGGACATATGCCTATTTTTAATAAGCCGATAATTTTGGCAGAGTGGAAACTAACAAAGTGGAAGCAACAATGTCGAACACTAGAATCTAGCTTTACTTTCTCTAAAAAAAAGCTAGGATTGTAGGAAAAGTATGGATTGTAGTAATATCCAGCTTTTAGATAGTAGTAATATATGTATATTATGTAAACATGGTAAATTATGTAAATATAATGGATTTAATATATAATATATATAATAATAATTTAATATATATTAATATATAATATAATATATTTCGTAAATTAATTAATTTTATTTATTGAAGCTATAATTTGTATTAATGTATACAAATCTCACGCGTTAGCACATTTATATGCGATACACATTTGCATTAACATTTGAGTTGAGAATGACAAAGGTTAATTACTGACATAATATACAATTTTGATAATTTTTCTAAACCAACCTTAATTCGTGTATATTATCTTCAATAAAAATGAATTTTACTAAGCTAATAATATGATTAAAAATGACGAAATGGATAACTATAGTAATGTCTAGTAAAATAAGATCAATTAGTAATACAAAATTATAATATACAGGTATTAATCTGTACTCATGATGTTGTAACAGTAAATAAAACAGCGACAATTTAGGCAAAAGATGATGTCGACATCTTGAACGCAATCAGTTATGTGCATAGTAAAGCTATGTTAAAGTTAACGTGATATGCGATTATATAAAACAAATACAATGACGTAAACGTTAGTAGAAAAAGGCAGCTTACAGTGTAAATGTTAAAATTTGTAAGTGTAAAATTTATATTAGAAATATATATTTATTTTAAATGCTCCATTATTTACTCTATTAGCGATTAATAAATAAATAAAAACAAATATGCACACTGAAAAAATTAATCAAACTTTAAATTATATTTAAACTTGAGTAAACTTTCATAATTTTAATATTTTGATGAAAACTAAAATATTACACTGCAGAAATGCTCATATGAAACCAAATATGCAGACTGAATAATGAAACAAAACAATAATATACATAGTATAATACAACATTAAATGATTGCCTACAGAGGGCAGATAGCTCACCAGACTAGCATCAGAATAGTTGTCCTATAAACAAAGCGGGAGGTACAACAACCACATAAAAAATTTAATCCGTTGCATTCCCATTTAGATAAAGACAAGTAAATCATAAATTGCTACGCAAGCATAGTAAAAAAAGTAACCAATACAAATTAAAATAATAATATATATAAAAATACTATTATCTGCAAAAATTAAAATCGTTTAATTAATGAAAGGAAAGCTATAATTAGATAATAATAAAAGAATGTGTTTTCGTGCAATAAGTGATGAAATAAATATATATATATATTAATAGCACACCTAATATAAAAGTTAAATTAGACCTAGGGATGCACAATGTCTTTTCTTACTTCATCACTTTCAATATCAGTGTCAGCTAAACTTTCACTAGGCGTTAGGTCCTCTTCTTTTATGCCTGCTTTTCCCGTTGACTTAGTCCATCGAGATGAAGGAGCCTACAAGTATTAGTAGTTTACAATAAGTCAAGTTCAAAAATTATTCCTGTGTCAGAAAAATAATGCGTAGTATATATTTGAATTTCATTGTATTTTTTAAACGCATTTTAATCATTAAACTATTTAAAAGAACAATACGGCATTGTATAATATATAATGCCGTATTGTATGAATTAATAATGAAATAATGAAATAATAATGAAATAATATTAATTAGATAATTGCAAGCATGATAATTATTATCATGCTTACAATTATCTAATTAATATTATTTCTTTTGAATTGATACAATAATATGATTATTTAGAAATTTCTGTTACATATTCATTTCTGTTTTTAGATAACGGAAATATAATCAAAAGAAGTGAAATAAAGAAATGCATAAATAATTAATTTAAATTATATTAAAAATCATTAAAATTAAATAATAATAAGTTGAAACAATTTTTCATGGTGCATTTTGTTTAACATGCTAGGATTAATAAAATAAAGTGCTGAATCTAAAAATGAAAAGTAAAAAATATAATCGGGAGAACGTCAAATTATAAGTTTAGCAAAAGAGGATCGCCATATAATGTAGTATAATAATATATCATTTGTAGTTAAACAAGATACCATAATGTAAAACATGATAAAATGACGACTGCAAATTGAAGATATCATTAAAACTAATATATTAATTTTAGTTATATTATTATAAAATATTCATTAATCAATTAATATTGATATTAAAGCTAATATTAATGTTAAGTGAAAGACTTCGAAGTGAACACCAAAGAATGATGTTTATTAAAAAACCACTGCTCTATGGTATCAATATACTTTGAACCTCCTATAAAGACTGTAGGTAGTATTTGAAACATTATTTTGGCTACGATAGGTGTAGCCAGTAGTAGTTCCAACCTGTAGGGAAGCCATGTCCAGCACTTGCTTGGTAAGTGCCTTAGTAATGAGATCATGGACAACGTAGAGTGCTCGTTGGCGCAGATAGTCCGTTGAAAGGTGCTGGAGTTCGCGGAAGAGTTCAATCAAGTAGTTGGGTCGGGTCTCATTCTGAGAGATAAGGGCGGCCACCTCAGCGTAGATTGTCTCTCTCAAAGCCTCGAACTGGCTTATTTCAGTTTCTTGCCGTTGTTGGGATTGCTGTTGACGTGGAGATGAATCAACTTGGTGACCCGCTCCTCTTTTGCGGTCTTTGGACGGCCCGTGATGCCGGGTAGTTTGAAAGCTGTTCAAAATGAAAATTTAGAAAAAAACATTACTAAGGTCTTACGATTTAAGTCTGATGACATTTAAAAGCTCGACAAAACAAAAATATTAGCTGGAAAACATTTTTTCCAAAAATTTTGTTTAGAGATCAATTTTATATACTTATTGTATATAAAACAGAAGATTAATAATGTTAACATTGCGTTACAGAAACTGCATACGGTGCTCAACCAATGGGCATAAGTGAATCCTTTTAAGAATAAACAAAATATAATAGCACAAAAAATGGATGAAATACACCAGTGAAAAATGTACCGTTCATAATATACTATTTGCATTATGAACGTATAAAGTTATTAAAATATAAAGCTATGTTTTACTTGCACCATGTGATATTTCTATGAATAAGTATAGTATGTATCATAATTATAGATACTTACTGAAGTAATTAATTGGTAAAATGAGAAATTTATAGCTAATTTTTTAATATAAATTATTGAAGCCTATGTGATAAAATAATAATACTAATAGAAACAACTCACTCATCTTCACGCAACATCTGAATGCCTTGGGCCACCAATTGCTCCACCGACTCCAGTCCGTTACCAGCTCCTCTCAAACCCCTCTCAGCGGCTGCAGGTTCTTCTAATCTGGAACGACGAGCCCCATGAATCATTCCTTGACGACTCGACTGGTACTGTTGGTACTGCTGCCAGTTAAGTCGTTGCTGTCGTCCTAAATTTCGTTCCTCCTCTTCCTCATAGTCTCCTTGTTCCTCGGCAGGATTGTAGCTCACTGCTGCCCGTCCACTGGAGGCCTCACTGGCGGTGTCATCGAAGGCAGTTCCGCTGATACCGGCGCTCAATCCCGGACGGTAGGCCCGGTTGTTCAAAGACTGAATTATAGGTGTGTAAAATGAGAACAAAAAATGAAAGACTACACCGAGCAAAGAATTTTTTAAATAGAGTTGATTTATCAACCTATTTAACCAAAATTAGAAAATAAAAAATCACAGATAAAATCGGGAAATAATAGATTCAAATGGAACTTTCAGAGTTTTTAATGCTACGAAACAGTTTCAATACTCACTCGTATGTTTCTTAGCGTATGTTAGAGTATGTAATATGTTTCTCCTATAAAGAACATGAAAATGATATTTCGAAAAAGATATTACGTACTGAAATCATGGAAATGCGGAAATACGAATCATTTATTCTAAATTTGGAAATCACTTAAAACCATAGGTATGTTATATTATGTAAATAAAAATAATGTAATTCTACTGAACATATCTAACAGAATACACATATTAAAATTAATGCGCAATATTTATATAGATTTGAAAATAATATAACGATGCTACTTTCAACGTTTCCCATACATTTTTCACTACATTTTTTTACCATTATGATTATCCCAACAAATTTGCAAAAAGACTAATTTATAGTTTTTCGCAGTACTTTTAGTTTAGAATCAATATTTATGTGATTTCAATTGTTTTTAATCATAATTTTATACAATAATTATAACAAACCTACTATTTGTAAATTAAAATTAAAATTAATTTGAAATAACAGATGATTTAACGCTTTTGAAGAATTTTACAAGTTCAAATTATAATAGCTTATTAAAATTTGTGAAAAATAACATACTAACTCACCTTTTTCTTGTCTCTTGGCGTCGAAGAAGCAGAGGATAGTTGTGTTTCAGAGATACCCACAGTTCGACCAAAGCTACCAGGCCCACTGGCCGGTCTTCTCAGCAATGCAGCTTGACGCTGTCTACAACTAGCCAGTTTGGCTGCAGACTCCCGTTTTTCCTGTCCAAAGGATCGACCAATCACAGGCTGTACATGGTGCTGTTGATTCACGCGATGCAATTGTCTGCTGTGGTTGTTATTTGCACCAGAGTTGCTGCTGCTGATGCCGGGTGTAGGCGTGGATGCCAAAATACCAGCTGATCCAGTAGACGTCATTGAACCCGGGTAGGGACGCTGCTGTTGAGGCTCAGTTGACATTGAGGACAGGTCTAGAGGGGGTACGTCTGCGTTTGCAGTTGAAGTTTGGCCACTGCTTGGTGCCTGCCAGGCCTGGTTGTCATCGCAAAGGAAAGAAAAGTGAAGTATAGTCGTAGGTATGCATAATTTAAAAACTGAATAATAGTTTTAGTTAGCTTCACATAACATAATATCTGCATCATTTAGTTGTAAAAATGTTAGAAATGGTCAGAACAACAATTAAAAAATAATAACTATTTTAATTGGTTGACATATACAGGACTTCCAGCATTTCTGAAAACATTAATTTGGTGATTTTATAATTTACAATTAAAATGTTTAGAATTTATTGATCATAGACATAATATACCGTAGATAATAAATTGTAAAAATCATTGTTAAACAGGTCAAACAATACAACATAAAGTGAAATATAAATTTTTCAAAATCTCATTTACAAAGATAATTGTACATACCATAAGTGCATATTTTTATAAGTAAACCTATGCAAGATAGCAATAGTAAAAATACCAGAAAGAAAATTATATTTCTGTAAAAAGTTATATATCATAGAATTCATCCGTTCATGCGATAGGACCGATTATTTGAAAATTTTCTACTGGGAGATTGAGCTTGTCATTGGAGAAAATAATTATATATTTTCAGCGGAGAAAAGTTTCTTTGTAGCTATACCATGTGATAGTAACATTAATTTTATTAAAAAGGAGAATGATTCAGAAGGCTAACCAAAATAAAAAGTATATCAAAATATCGCTGTTCAAGTTTCTTGGCAAAGTTTCCTGGCAAACAAATTTAATGATGACACTTTCTCACTGTCCACAACCAAAAATATTACATTTTATCGCATGGAAAATCAACAATTGAGCGTTTATGACAATGTTCTATCACCGCTTTTATTCTTTAAAACACATAACGCAACATTCCGAAGAAGATGGTCGTATCAGTTATAGACCCATTCATCTATCGTTCCAATTTCCATGTTTTTTTGCCCATTCTAAGTTATTTCAGTGCTGCTTTTCAGTCAGCAATTGAGGTGGAAGTCTATCTATCATGATAAACTGTCTACTTTTGTCGTAACTAGGTTTTAACTAGGTGTTGGTTACTGCAGACATCTAAATAAAATGCTTTCTTGTATCGTAAAATACGAAAATACGTAAAGATAATTTGAAATACCCAGAGCGAAACCTTTCATTAATTTAACTATAACACTCTACCTTTTAGTCAAGTTCTAAACAGTACACTAATTAATGTTAATTATTAATTAATGTTAGACAGATAAATTCACTGAAGTAGTTTCTTCGTTATACAAAGTAAATTAAATGAACCCACAAAACAATATGCAATACAATAAATGAAGATTATTCTAGTGTACTGTCTACTTCATTAATTTATAGTAAACCATAATATAATCCAATTATAATGCTTAATTTAACTGACACACATGGTATATTACGAGGGGCGATCAAAAAGTTCCCGGAATTAAAATCTGACAGAAATTTTAATCAACAGACTAGTTATATTTTAAGGCATAGATTATTTATTATTTATTCCCAACTACTAAGCAGTCAATAAAGGGCCAGCATTTCAATACTGACGATGAAGTCAACTTGGACGTTACAA
>JAYRBW010119678.1:0-17200 GCA_036023295.1 Invenusta paracnida
AAATTACCTTCTGAAAAGCTTGACAATATTAAAAAACATAGTTAGCTCAAGTCAAATATATTTTTAAAGAGCTAACATATTTTACGCTTAATTTTTTTATCATATGAACTAACACACTTTTTGCCATTTTTGCTAATACTAATTTTTATTTGTAGATGGTTAAACCATATAGACGGTTAAAAAGTGTCTTATGCACCCAACTTTAACGTGGAGCAGGGTTCTTTTTGGACGCACAAGACACTATATCGATGGGGCGCATTTTAAAAACTGATGGGGTGGGCAATACATTTTTTTCTTACTAGGCGCACTAGACACCGATAGGTATATGTACAAATCTATTTACTTACTTGTAATTAATAGCGGTTGTAGAATTATTTAGTGTCCCAACTTATAAAATCAATAGGAATGTATTCAATCACTACGGATGATAATATACGGAATAGAATAAAATACTTTAGAAGCATACAAGTATTATCAACAAGCAATATATTTTAAAATAATATTATGCACAGGGACTACAATAATACTCAAAACAACCTTTTTGGAGCGTTTTACTTCGTGTTAAATTAAAGAATTCCCTGATTATGAGTTAAATTACGATTATGTTAAAATTCGAAATTAAAAAATGCGCAATTCCTCCATTTTATCGCTGATTCCAATTTACAAGCGGTAACTGTGCAGTTGAAAATGATTAATTTCTTTAATACAATATATTATCAACAGTCGATGTATACATTCTCCAGAGTCCAAATAGATAATTATGCAGGTATATAATACCCCTATGTACTGAATGCTTTATTATTTACAGTGCAATTTACTTAGCTCACAATATATTAATTATCTAGCTTTTCAAGAAATTTAATTAATTTATTTGTTAACTTATGTTACATGCTTTAGTGATGTACACAACTATAATATATTAATGACAATACATTATATACATATTCAATCGTATATTAAAATATATAATCCATTCCTAATAATGATTATGTTTCAAGAGTAATATTTTATTCAATATTTTCTGCCTTAAAAATTAATTTGTTTTATTACTCGGTACCTATTCAATCATATAAACATTTTTTAAATCTATTATACAATAGACATATTTACGAGTAACATGTAGAGATTATTTTTCACTCATTTATGAATTTAATTTCATTTTTATTAATATTCGATCATTGTCTTCATAACGTATAAATAAATAGTAAACTTTTCACAATTATCCTAATAAATTTTTGAGATAATATCTCAAATTTACTAAGTTACAATATTTAAAGTAGTTTTTGTAATATTGATGTATCTAAGTTTTTAAATCATCGATAAATAGTACATTTATAAATAATAATTTATATATATATATATTCATATATACTTGCTATATATTCAAATTTTATAATAACCATTGGTGATCAATGCTAATGTCTATCATGCTATTGTATTCGTAATATTTATATTTTATAATAAACGTTTATGTTGTGTTTCTTTTCAAAGCTAGATCGCAATTATATTCGAAATTAATATTTATAAAAATTGTACATATTTTATTTACATAATTTTAATTCAAATAATTATTCCAATATTAATTAAAAATCAATCAATAAATATTCCTACTATACTACTAAGTATTAAAAAAACAATAATAGAATTTTACAAAATGGGAGCGGTCATTTAATTTGTCTCCTATTAACAGAAAAAATTATCAGTCGCGCAATTTGACATTCTTATATAATCTTTGACTCAACCCTAACTATCAAAAAGAGAGATAGTCAATAAAAACAAAATTCATTTATTACCAGAAAGCAAACAATATACAAATCTTACATAAACATTTTTGTAAAATATTACTATAGGACGTATAAATATTCACAAACAAGTCAACTTTGCAATGAAAATAGATACAGTATGTAAAATCAGATTTATAAGATGCATTTATAACATACAGATACATAGAATATTGACATCTATTCTGGAAATCGAAACAAATAAAATAATACCTAGATATATTTATATATTGTCATATAAGCAATATGTATATTCAGGCTGTAATTACAAGGAATATAATATCCAGATAGATAACTGTCCCTAGATAATAGCAACAGTTGATTGTATGCCTGCATTTTTGAGATCATAAAGTATTTAAAAAGAATTTACGAGGAGTCATAGTAAGAATGTATACAAAATATTTATGATAACAATATACGGGGTGGTGTCGTGTTACTTAATAGGAAATGTGGAAGGTATCACATTTAAATAGGTGTCATCATTTTTAAGAAGACACAGTTTAAAAAGAAACTAAATTGTTTTAAGAATGTTTAAACTAAAAATGTGGTAGCGTCGAATTCGCACACGTCGATAGCCTAAGAGACAATAACAAATGTACGCCAATACAGACCAATTTGCATTTTAAGTATAATATGATACATTAATTAATTATCATACTAAATAGCTTTTATGTTCGACATTTCCAGATTTAATTATTTTCACTTGTTGTGACATAATTTTATACTTTACTTTTAAGGTAATAATCGACACTTTTTTGAAGCTCCATATAGAATTCGTAAAGCTTCAAAATAAGATTAGTTAAATTTATGTATAAGTTGATATACTCAGACTATAAAGACATCGCATATAATCCTTTGATGTTCATTTGAGTCATTAATTAATGCAAATTAGTTATTAAGTGGACAAGCATTGTTCATAATGCAGAGTTAAATTGATATGCACAATATACTTATGATGACTGGAAAGAACTTTAAACAAGCTGGAACACACAATGGAACTGTATATACAGAGGTAACATCTACGCAGTTTTATTGTCTTGTCAGAATCATTTCGTGTTAAAAGAAAAATTGTCTGAGAACATAGATGTATATAGGGAAGCTATGCATTTTCAGTGTCATTTATTGTGTCTGTTAAAATATCCCTTTTTATCTTGCTTGCGTCAGTTATTTACAAAAGTTGACAATTTTTACAGTGTAAAGCATAATATATCACTGGAAAGGTGTAGAACACGAGCGAAAATATTACTAAGAACTCCTGTAATCAGTATCGACATAATCAAATCGTAGATATACAAACTGACAAGTATGTAAAATAGGATATTTTTCTGAAAATGAAATTAATGTCGATATAGGTGAATACTACTTAGCACAGAGGATGAAAAAAAGAGTGAACAATGTGGGATATCGTCGGCGAAATTAATTATTTTGACATCCAAACGATTTCTAAATGCATCAAGCATACTCAAATTAAATGTAAAAATTCAAATCAGACTATAACTTCAATCACGAGAGAATATTTAGGTAAGACTAAAAATGAGTTACAATATTATAACTTAATGAAAATGTTGATTTCAAGGCATAGTAATGTATTTTGATACAATAAAAATGTTGTATTATCAAATGTACTAAATAGGCATTATAACAATGGAACGTATGTATTATCACATCGAGAAATATGTAGCAATATCCTCGATAAAAAGTTTTTCAAAGAAAGAGATAATAATTAGTACAAAACACAATGCCAAATTAGATTTTAATAAAACATATAAATCATCAAGTTTGATATATGTGATAGGAACTTACAGTAATAAAATTTTTGTCTGAATGATATTATTTATTTTATTGTATTTTATTTAGTATTTATATAAAATTTATTTAAATTGCAAAATACATCAAATATTGTAGTCGTATAAAGAAAATTGAAGTAAATACGAATTATAATGTATAATTAAGCATAATTCGAATCGCAATTTTATACTTCTATATTAGAGCACAATGCCTGTTGTAGCTGGTAGCAGGCTGTCATACAAACAATTAATAAGTCTACAACAAAAAAACCCGCCGCACAGAGGTGTAAGTAAATAAGACACGAGACAGCGTGTCACAGATATAAAAGTATTTTGGTTGACGAAATTAAATCAAATATCTCTAAAAGTTTAAAACCGCACGGCTCCAAGAAAAGGAAATAGAAAATGTGTGTATTATATTATAGCAGCAACATATTTTTAGTTGATACATTTGAGAGAATATATCGCTAGTTTCCGAATTGTTTAAGATATAATAAAATTAACAATAAATAAGCAGATGATGTGTTATAAATTCATACAAGTTGAGAAATAGTAGCCTGCTTTTGAATTTCTGATTTATGTCATACATACTTTTTAACTCTTTAGGTAACCACATAATACAACTACATAGCCAGCCTGATCTGTTGTGAGTCACTGGTTCGCATTCTAAATAGACATTTTAATGGTTTTTCTGTTATATTACTATATTTTTAAATGTAATTTTCCAATAATCAATTATCTTGCAACTCGTAGGATTTTTTTACACGCTATATACCAATCATATCTACGTATATCTCCCTGGATAAGTGTATTCATTCAAAGGCAACACTCCCCCCCTGCTTCTAGTCTGCATGGGCATGACAAGCGGCTGCAGCGGCGGCGGCGGCAGCGCTGGTTGTTTGGGCAACCACGGTAGCCGACTCCTCCTTGTAGCAGCGGCCGAGAAGAATCTTATTGCGCAGGATCTTGTATAGAGTAGCGAAGTTGAAGAATACCATAAGCGCCACGGAGACCAGTTTGTACCACTCGTGGGAGTTGAAAATGAGCGCGAATTGATAGAGAAGAAGGAGTCCGATGGTGAGACAGAGAAAGTTGATCACACGAAGTGGTGGGTAGAACAGGTACTGAGAAGAGGGATATCAGTCGCTTTTTATATAATATTATCTACAATGGTTACAAAGACACATTCAGGCGCAAAAGACTCACGGCTTTTTACAAGGTTTCGTCGCAAAAATTTAAATGAAATTCAACGACTTAGCAATAATAAAATTTTCAAGGTATTCAAGTATGTTGCTGACAGTTCAAAAACCGTTTTTGAGAAGCATACATTTCAATCATAATGTTATAAATAACGAAACAGTTAAATATGTGAGTTTTAATTATTTTACGTAAAGGCAAATAAATTTTTATAGAATGAAATGTTTTATGCAATTAGAACATTGCATAACGAAAAATCTGGCCAAATATTAAAAGCAAAATAAAACAAACTACTTTTTTGTGTTAATTTACAATTTTACTGGCAAACACCAGAATTAGAAAAACATTATTATGATGGCAACAGGAATTCTTAGCTTTAAAAGTGTATCGTATAGATATTAAATAATTCATTTTCTCTATTTAAAGAAATCCTCTAGATAAATAATTATGAGCTCACGAAGAATCGGGAATGCATGGAATTGCCAGGTTCGGCAGAGTTGTTGATTCCCACAGCTCTGAAAAGACCACGGACATGCTTGACAAGCGCGCCCTGTGGAAACACCTGGAAATAATGAACTTCAGTAGTTAATAACAGGGAACACCAAAACGCCGCCACTTCCGCAATCAACATGAAAATAATATAATTTAGTCATTGTTATAAGCATGCATGTACATTGAAATTTTTATGTACATGAATAGAATGAAGCAATTAATCTAGTCTTAATATTAATTGAGAAACCATTTAACTATTAAACTCTACTTAGATTAAGCGAACAATATATACGTAAATAAAAAGAGGCTATGGAACTATTTTACTTTAAAAAATTGACGATATATCCCTTATAACTTGAACATTTATATATATAGAAACAAAATTACGCTGTTCATTATGGAGTCAACACATGCTAAAGTTAGTTATAAATAAACATTAGTAATAATAAAAACGGACTTTAACTTTTTATTAATCATGTTTTTATAATGATAGCAACCGAAAAACAATAATACTTTTAATATGAATATTTTATATTTTATTAGTTGATTAAGTTACTTTATGATAAACTGCGTCATTTATAACCCAAGTTTAAAACATACTAATAAGTACCTTTATCAGAACCGCACATAATACATTAGGTAACCATAACTAAATAAAACGTAATTGGTAGTATGAATGATCCCACAATAATTTAATTTTACCTTTTTCATGTATAGAAAATGAAAATTTCATATTTATATTTAAATATTCAGTAAAATATCAAATAAAAAATTGTTATCAAATTTAAATTATCCCATCTACATTGTGTAAACTACTAATGCATAGTCATAACATTTATTTTGGACACTTAAATTATGTTGACGCTAATTTTGTACACATATTAAGGAAATACTGTTCTCTGGTGATATGTATACTGATATTCACCTGCAGTTCTGACCAGGCATTGTAGGGGACATGAGCGCTACGACCCTCCTCCTTCTGCCAACGACCCAGATGAAGAGCACATCGGTGCATCAAGTCGACATAAGCGGGCGGAAGGTGATGGACCGCATAGAGAAGAAATGAAGTGACCGATGTGACTACCACATGCTGTCCACACCAAAGACCGTCGTAGTGGACTGTACTCTACATAATATAGCCAATATGCAAAATATAGTACTGAATTAAGATAGCAGTAGTATATAAATTAATATACGAATAGATAAATATATAGTAATAATCATGAAATTCATAAGTATAAATTAGTAAAATTAATATAATAAACAACTTTATTTTGTTAACATTTTTATTAAGCACGGTAACGCATACGGTATTTTTCATGACATTTCCAAAAATTTATACAAAAAAAGTGCAATAAAGTAAAAGCAATATATTACAATTTATGAATACACATTTTTAACAGGCAAAACATTTGGTATATTACGATAAGAGAATAGTACTAAAAATTAATGATTATAAAATCACGCAAGTCAAAAATGCAAATCAAAGAATAAATTTTAATTTATCTAAAAATACTATTGAAAATGAAAAAATATATAAATTTGTATAGTTACAAACTTACAAAAGAATTATGATAACGAATAAAAATGTCATAATGTCCGCATGTGTTCAATGCGAAGGTCAATCAAAAGTGGTCCTTTTAAAGTTTAACGAATTTGAGCTCGATTAACCACACTTAGGGATACTTTGTGGAGGGTTTGTTGCGTAATTTCATTGATAGTGTTCGTGATATTCTGACTCAAATCATCTCTAGGATTCTTGGGTTGTTTATAAACACAGTATATTTTAATTAACCCACAAGAAAACGTCTGCTGGGATTAAATAAGGAGAAATAGGAGGAAAAAGGCCTTTAGAAATTATTCTTGGTCTGAAATATTGCTCTGTGGGATTCATTGATTTTCGGGATGTATGTGCCATAGCATTATCTTGCTAAAACCAGGCAAAATTGATCTCTTCTTCTGTAAACGTGGCAACTAACTGGTCAACAAAATCACAGTACACATCACTATTCACGTTTCGTTGAAAAAGCAAAAGAGCAGTCTTTGTCCAGACAAGACAGCCCAGACACCAACTTTTTGTGAATGTAAAGGTCTTTCCTTGAATTAGCAAGGATATAGTACCTGTAATTTTGTGTGTTCAGATATCATGAGAGGCGGAACCATGTCTCATCCAAAGAAACTCTCTCATCATCTAAAGAAGGTCTGCAGTTGAATGCCTCCTATTGTAGTGCCGTGTACGGAGCCTGTAGTTCTAAATTTGTCAATTAGACGTCTTATCGTCGAATCATGGGGTCTTGAAGTTAAAGGGCTTAACTCTTGTAATGCATCTTTTGCTGAGGAATACTATAGCTTACATTTCGGAATAATTTTTGAATAAACACAAACGTTCCTCAACGGACAAAACCATAACTGCAATGAATAATGAGGTAAAACTCAATGAAATCAATTGATTTAATGCTAATATTGATTTGTAATTTTCAAAAAAGTTTAATTTAATATGAATGCTCTTTTGAATTGATTTCTATGGATTCTAAAAATAGTTACATTAAACGACATTATAAATTAAAGACAAACAGACACAGACAGTCAATTTGTGCTTGACTTGCGTAGTTTTATTTTATTATCACCCTGCAATAAAAATTATAAAATAGATAATAATATATTTAAATTGTCATTCATAAAACATAATACATTGGACAATTTTGCCTCAATAAAGCTTATATAACATCGTATTAAAAATGCACAAGGTTGATTAGTGTTGTATGCAAGCCTCGAATTAATCCAGCTAAAAATTTGTTCAAACAATATGATTAATTCCACTTTGTGATACTTAATGATATCGAATATTATATATTATAATTCAGAAATTAAACTGCAATAAGAAATTAGGAGGCAGTTATATAAAAACATTAAACAGGTTTTAATCTAATAATTCATTTGGAATATTATTATTTTATTAAGTTAGCAAAGCCAATCGAGCTAAAACAAATTTAATGCGAGCAAATAGGGAATATGGAAGAATTGAAACACAATTTCAAAAATAAAATTTGTCCAAATGACATAATAGATATTTTTTACAAATATTATAAGTGGCTGAAAATCTGTTTCTTTCTTGTTTCTTAAGTTCATAATTATTCATTTATCAGAAAATTATTATTTTACTTAATCGTTGATGGGAAAACCAGGGCAGACAGCTATTTGTTACATTTGGAAATAACTTACCCAAGAGATATCAGTTTCCGATTCAGAAATCTCATCAAACTGATGAAGAGGAAGTATAATAATAATAATAATAATAATAATAATAATAATAATAATAATACTTAAAGTGAGATTAAAAATATGATAAAATTGACTCATTAAATTAATAAATGGAACATAATATGTATCAAAATTCACAAATAAAGAGGAATTACATTTAAAAAATGTTTTAATGTTTTTTAAATTTTGTGCCAAATATATAAATAAAGACGAAACATAACCAGATCACAATTATTAATTACTACTAAAAAGGAAATAAGTAGTAGACTTTATGAACATTTTAAAGTTAGACAAATAATAACCACCCATGGTCATATTTAGCAATAATGTGATTTTAAACCTCCCTTCCATGTTATATAAAAAGCAACCCACCGGTACAAACATGAGTGGAACAAGAGACGCGTAAAAATAAGTGAATAGGGTGCTGAAGAGAACATCGCGGAAACGACTGTTGAAATCCGCTTTGAGTAGCTCCGTCTCATCACGCACTTCTTCTGGATTACTTGTGCAGTTGTGACGGAAGGGCAGATTACTGCCATTCTGGGCTGCCATAGGAGTTAGTATACAATTCTGGAAAAAAGGTTTATTGGACGGTAAACTTTACAAGCGGACACTAATTTTTATGAAAAATAAAATTTCTCATAACAGCAATAATATACATAGTTAATAGTAAAATTGAAAATTAAAAAAAAATTTATTAGCATCATGTTCAATATTATTAATTGTATTAGTAATAAGTACTACAAAATGGAAATAAATTAATTGCTCGTTTTTTCTGATTGTTAACCGTCCGTCTTAACTCTTCCGTAAAATAACGTAATATTTCTAAATACATATTAATATCAGATATTATCATATTATCATACAATATTATTTGATATTACACTACATACATCAAGTATACATAATATGTAAGAATAAATACATTATTATATACAATGCTAGCATATTTATAAAATATTTGCAATTCATGTCAAAGAAAAAGTCAATGCACACAGTTTATACAGTAAAAATGTATACCAACATAATTGAAATCGGTTCCGTTTATTTGCCTTTAACTGTCATATTATCTGATTTAGAATTTTTGTGTTAGCCTTAATCAAAACTAACCTGAGTAGTCCTTGATCCATCCCCTGTACAAGAGGGACTGCCAAGAGGACTGTTACCCGATCCACTACCATTACTTGTCAATGGTGTGGCTGGCTGCTGCTGAGACCCATTCGGCGAGTGTTGACCATTGTTGGTAGGCCAGAAACCCTGCCAGCGGACGTGACATTGCTGGACGAGGTGACCGGGCAGGTGGCCGTAGTATACCAGAGCATAGGTGATGGGTCTGGGTGGATAACGTAGTTAACATATAGAACAATTTATATAGAAATCAAGTTTCACTCGCTTTAAGTCAGACAAAATTTATGTGATTTTCTAGAATCACATAAATCACATAAAGAATCAAATTTTTTCATAAATCACATAAAATAGTTACATAAAAACACATTTTTGGGGCTACTACTTCCCTGTTTATACCAAAAATATTAACAATGAAATAAAAAATTATAATTATGAAAATTTATAATTAAATCTATAACCACGTAAAGCAATGTGGATAATTTTAGTAAGAAACAAACTATAATAGTGCATGTACACGAAATAATAGTAAAACGGCAATTATAATTCGATTACAGCTAGTGTACATACACTTGATGAAATAATAGACAGTAGTATAAAAATTTCTGAATTGGCAGTCATTTGCATAAAGATAACAAAATCTGCATAATTTTAAATAATGTTTCGATTAATCATAGTAAGATGAAATGCATGTGTGTGCATAGTTAACGTCAATTTTTTAAATGTCTAAGACACGGAAAGTATCTATTTAGAAAACCGAAATACTAAAAAGAACTCAAAACTTACTGTTATAATTTCTATTTTAGTCAGATGAAAAACTCTTCGTTTTGTCTTTTATCAAAGTGAGTGGGAAAACTAAAATGGTTAGTAGTGTCCCAAAAAGATGCTCTAATAGTGTGAATTTTATCTCCTAACATGATTTTATACTGGTCAACACTTACGGATAGACTAGGAGCAGAAGATAACTACCCGAGGTCTTGGTGTAGACATGCCAGCTAAAGAAGAAGAAACTGACTGTCCAAAGCACTGCAAGGAGACTAACTGCGGACGTGGCCAGGAGAAAGCCTATCCCACGCGATTGTATAGCGCGAACCTGCGTGCAAGTTATAAGGGGAATATATAATAACAATAATCGATAAAACCAATGATTACTTCTCTAAATAATTATTAATAATTTTTTATTCTCCTTTCTAAAAGCTTTTGAGACAAATTTACTTCAAAATCAACTTTATAACTGTTGGTAGGCATTTATACATAGTAGATTATGCGACCATATTATGAAAATTTTGGTCGCATATAAATAGTGTAATGCAAATTGGGAAGCCAATTTTAATATATAGTAACAGGAAATTCAAGATAATATAAAGTATATTGTTATATACATTTTAATAAGACCAATACAATGTCAATACCAAATCTATAGGTAGTCAAAAATATATATTACTTTAAACTAGAAAGAAGGATTACATTTTAAAATTAAATGATAATAATAAATTTATATATATTTCTATGTTATTCTGGAAAACTAAAATAGTTTAAATCGACAATTTGAGTTATAGTTACAATACATAATAGTCGAACTACATAATCAAACTACTAATTAAGTAATAAAGTGATAAAAATACAGTACCTGTTTATAAATAACGCGAAGAAAAGGAACTGTTTCCATTGCAACCAAATATCCAACCAAATGCAAATCGATGAGATAAAAATTCTGAAATAAAAATTGCATTAATAGAAAAAATTGTTTATTAATAAATCTTATACATTAATAAATTTCTAAATAGATCAATTAATTAATCTTATAATATATAATAATTTATGAAGTATGGTATTTCGATAAAATGTCAGACTATAAATTATTGCAATTAAAACAGTTTACCATTTTGAAGTACTATACTGACTGAAAAGATGAACTAATCCTATAATTTTCTCTAAATAATTACATGCTCAAACCAAACATGTTTAAACATTACTTCAATAGAACGACTTATTTAAATATAAAAACATTAGAAAAGATTTTATAGTTATATAAACAAAATATTGTTAATATTAATTAAATATATAAAAATGAATAACATTTGTGCATTGGTGCACAGCATAAGTGTCAATGAAATGACTATATTATAAATATAATGAAATTAGATACTTTCCGAAATTCAATTGATACATAATAGGAGTATAGATTTCATTGTTAAATTTGGTCAAAATTGAATGATTTTTACATATTTAAATTGTCAAGAGTTTCCACAGTGAATTAGTTTAATCTCGAAAAATTTTATGATACAATTGTGTGAAATTTGTGAAAATACAACGATTTTCTACTGTAGATAATTTACAACATGGCGACAAAAGGAAAGCAACAATTTATTAATTACTGTGTATTATTTAATTACTGTATGCTTATTACTTATCAACAATATACATTTTTAGACAAAATTTTAGACTAAACAAAAAAATGTCAGTGAATATTCTGTATTTACAAAATGATTTTTTTAATATAGTTTACTTACCACAGCATATTTTGCATGTGAGTGAGGCAGCCACCAGACAGTCCTATACAAATGGAGATACTGCATCGCAGTGGAACAGACGCTGAACAGTAGCGACTGGATGTAGAAGCTGAGTTCACCGTCATGTGGTATTGCGGGGATGTGAGCATGACGGGGAGGGCTCACGTCTGTGGGGAAATTGGGCAGAACACGATCGTCTGGGGCCTGGCGTCTGAACCGGTCAAAATTGAGCAAGACCAAACATTAATCAATGGGGTATATTTAAATATGTAGAGAAAGTAAGTTCAATTTGCAATAAGTAAAGCAGGAAAAGCATGCTGGAATAGATATTAATGCAATAAAAAATATTCGTTGTTATTTAAATACTTTTTTTTCTTTTTATTATAACTAGTGTAATTATTGGTAGAGCAAATTATTTAAAATAACCACTCTTAGAAACATAAAATTATAATATATTGACCATAAAGCTAAATTGGTACTTAATTATCTGTCTTATTATTACAATGTTGTCTATTTTGTTAGTTTTATGTATGTATTCCGATGGTAAATGAATACACTTTACTGAATAAAATAACAGTTTCAACATATGCTATTTTACTTGCTTTATAGAAACACAAAATGCTGAAAACAGTGCATTTTATTTTAGTTATTGCTCATTCAGAAAAAAAAGGAATTCTTCTACTTCAGAAAGAAAACTTTACGACCTATTAAATGTATTTTTAAAACTATTTCCAGAATCATATTATTAAATCACATTTAAGCTTTAATTTATGACAATGTCAATTTTTTGCGAAAAGTATGAAAATTTGTTTTAGAATGTTGTTTGAAATTATAGGTAAAAAATTTAAAAAAATTATTATAATGTTTGACGAAAAAGAAGTATTTTACTTTATTAAAAATGTTTGCATAAATATATATTTCTGCATACTTTTTAATATGCATATTAATTATTACAAATTAAACCCTATAAAGTAGAATTATTTTACTTTTCATAAACTTTTTTTTTTAAATTACTTTTCCAAATCTAACTAAACTAGAAATGTATTACTTAGTAACAGCACGCAAAGTTAGACCGGTACAACTCTACAAAACCACGCGGCAGTCTAATTAGAATTCGATACTGTGGTATGCAATTGTTAAAAGTCGACACTGTAGAATTCCATGGTTAGATTAGACTTGCTCAAAGTGGTATGTAAAATAATTAGATTCCCTTTGTTTGAGTGTTATGATTCAAGGTGTTGCTTAAAACTGGAAACAGGTAATTACTGCAACATTTTGTACCAATGTTAAATTCATATAAACTTACTGGGAAAGTAAATAAAACATTCCGCAAAATACTACAAAGGTATAATATAGAATACTTAAAGTTACTATTAAAAAACTATTAAAACAAAAAAGAACATTTGGGCCTAATTCGAATTAAGTATTAATTAAATAATATAGCTACTTAATATGTATATAATATGTTGAAGTAATTAATATCCTCCGTATAAAATAATTTCAAATTTAAGAAAGACCATCACTTTTTCGAATTGCAGTTCAGCCTAGGTTTTTTATTGCACATATTTTCTATATGTCCTGCATACTTTTAAAAATTGTATTTGTTTATTCGCATTACACAGTAGCTAGACTCTAGTTCCAGAGGGGTTCATTAAATTTTTAATCTGAGTAATGTATTATTTTCTATTCAATGTATCTTGTATATTTTTGTTCTAGTCCTTAAATATGATAATCATTAATATTACTATTTTAATTATACTATGTTTAAATATAAAAATGGAAAGTATTAAGGTTGTCTAATTATTGATATGAAATACAATAAAAACAAAAAATAGTAAAATAGTAAAATGTACCAGCAGATCAAATGTCTGACATCTAATAGATGCCAGACTAAAAGGATATAAAAAGAGAGAGACCATGAACAAATTAACTACCAAAACCAAACTATTTACTTCAAAAATATCTTTGCCATATGTACAGGCCCTGCAATGATAAGATAGCAAGTCATGCCTGTAAAGATACTAATAACACATAAGCCAGTGAAGCAAGAATCAAAGACCAGACAGATCAGGTTCAAAAATTAAACAAATCTTTAAGGCAAAAGAGCTAAAAGGCAAAAAATAACAATAGAGGTAATGATGTGGGACTTTGGACCCTCAGTGGCATACTTAACTGGTTTATTGCACATGCACCATCGCATTTCCTGTTACAGCTATATTGATTGCAATAATAAAATAGGCTTCTTTAGAATGAAAAATATTATCTTTTTTAATTTTAGTAATGGATGAGTTGTTACATTTAAACCAATGAGAATTATAACCAACTAAAGAAATGTAGTAGCCATTGGTGGTGGAGGTACCAATATGACAGATAATACTAAAAAGAGAGTAAGAATTGTTATTAATATTTAAGTACAGAAGTCTTGGACTGTTTGCCAGAACTAGTAATGTGGAATATATAAATATGAATGGCTAAAATATTAGGATTTTTTAATGGTGGGTGTATAAGTGTTGTTTTTAATGGACTTACAATCATTATATTTCATTTTTATAGTTGAGGTTTTAGGTTTACCAATATAATCTGAATTAATTTGATGTTATATAATCAAAATGATCAATATTGGAAGTGATACGTTGACAGATTTGACAGATTTTATAGATATGACAATTATTACAATTACAATCAAAATATCTACAATTGACAACAAGAAGATTGCTGAGACAAATAAAATAATTAATTTTATTACAGATTTTTAAAGCAAATGATTTTGACTTTTTAATGGCTACTTTTCTGTTTGCTCAACACTATGAGGTATGCACAAAAAGTAGCTTTAGCTTTTACTGCCCATTTTTGAAGTAAAAGCTTCATTCCATATGCATAAAAAGTAGATGACTTGTTCTACAAGTAGAAGCAAAAGCTACAGGCAGAGAAAGCTTCATTTACAATTATACAGAAGAAATGTAATTCGCATGCACAAAAACGAAGTGAAGCTTTCACTGTTAGTTAAAGCTTTGTATTTTCGAAGTCATAAAATTTCGTGCTTCTGTTGATTTCACTCTAGCGGTCTTTGTTGAATTTCCATCCAGTATAGTTACACTATGATAGCATATATATGCATGCTATACCTATTATGAATAGAAATGTGTATAAGGAACGATCAAGGGTAAGAATATAATCATATATAGCAATTTATTGTATCTATTATACCTATCTTATTACATCTGTACCTATATGTTATACATATTATGTAAAGAAAAGTGTATAAGAAACGTATCGTATAATGCTTATATACAATTATAACTATTTATTATCTACTGTTATAAGTATCTTTATATACTATTTCCTTGTCTTTTTTAATTTTCCTATATGTTTTTACCCTTGACATCGAGTTACTTCGTAAATTCCCATGCCAAACAAGAACTGGTCCCGACAGTTGTTCATGAAGTTATTTCGCAAATTGGGAATATTAATTTGACTAGTGGCAATATCGACGTCCGAAAGACAAACTATCTTATTACAGATTTTTAACCTTTTGAGTTAGATACTGGGTTATATTGAAAACATTGTAATGTATTGTGTGTAAATTTCATAGCGATCAGTCGATCGAGCTTGCCTTTGCCACCGGTCAAAGCATCTGCTTCGTTTTTATACATACAACCTTATGTATACAAAATGAAGTAAATGTGAGCTCTCCTCGAGTAAGGAGCCGTCATTCCTACAGGCATTTTTAAGGATACCTAACTTGAGGAGCTTATGACAATACCACCATCAGAACTTTGAATTTACATAAAAAGTATATTATGTGTTTAAGTAAACAGAAACACTTTGCTACCTGTTTCGTTTTCGATTTTCTTTTGCGTTGTATGTCTCTTAGTAAATATAAAGGATATTTAATTAATACCGACCAGGAAATCCCAAGAACTACGAAGAAAAGACGAGAATATAATAAATTGAATAACCAACCGATAATTAAATAATTGAATAACCGATAATAAACCGATCCCCTAATTTTTCATCCAGATTTATTCGAAAAGTTCTCGGCTTATATGTGAGTCTATACAGTACTTTTAAAGGCACTAACCTGATACAACAATAAAAGTCTTGAATTAACTACAATACTTATAATATACTTACTGCACGTTTGCCAATCTTTTTATATAGGTAATCAAATTCAACAGGAATTCGGCAAATTAATAATAATATTAATAATCAATGGCATATGCACAATATGCCCGTGTGTATAGCAAAATCCTAATTTTGGGCCTATTCTGTCATTTTGGGGCCTATTTCAAAGGCGCAATGTCAAATATAACCCGTGCACATTTCCTGGGGTGGGGTGGTAAACGGAGTAGTTGGGGTTGATAATAGGAGGCTAAATAATGTTGGCCTATTTAAAGCTGTGCATATAGTAAAATAATATCTGGCGGCGCCACTGATAATACTGTTATATAATTTTATATTTTCCAAGGCTATACATATTAAGTGGTTTCCACTGTATATTAATATGTTACTCAAAAAATGGTAGAATTCATATAAAAAAACATTGTTCATGTTAGCTCAGTCATTATTATATATTTATAAGGCTATGATTATTTCAATTTTCAGTGGTTTGCAAAGATACAATGAAATTGAATCTGTGTTGGAAGAAAGGGCTACTTTCTGCGATGAAGAAAATACAGTTGAAATCCATAACAATAGTGTTGTTGAAGAGAGTGGAGACAATGAAAGTGAACCTGAAGTGGTGGTAAATGGATGTGATAATACTGGTTTAATTTCTGCTTTGCAAGACATGCCCATTAGTGATTTCCCAGTGATTATTTTATCATATTATATTCGTCATTCTTTAACTAAGGTAGCATTGACAGATCTCTTACATTTACTTTATATTTCAAACAAAAATTTCCCATTGCAAACTGCTGACAATTTTTTTGAAACAACATTTTCTGACAGTGAATAGCATGACATATCATTATTATTGTACATGTGATTATTATTTGGGTACTGATCCTGAGATTACTTGTAAGTGTGGTTTGACATATTCCAA